>JAECUM010056133.1:0-25531 GCA_016617855.1 Megalonaias nervosa | reverse complement strand
TATATATATATATATATATATATATATATAAAAGCAAGACATCTGATTCTTTACTTTTCATCAAATGGAATGAGTGTGATGTTTCACTCCGTGATGGGTATTTACAGTACTTAATGTTATGGAATTAAAACACCAGTTTGCAGCATTCAGTGCATGATGAGTGGATCATATCTCATCTTCATCTGTTACAATTATTCAGAAACTTCATACTCTCGTCGTAATAATTGCTAGAAACCTTTTAAAGTTACCGCAGACAAGAATGTGCAGCAAGTGGCCTTAAAACTTGAAAAATACAGTATGAAAAATACATGCTAAATAGCCGTTCTGTCATATAGTGTTCACGTATACTTTATCCTATAAATATTGAGCTAGTAGAATTAAATAGTGTTTTCTGAACATCTGATCTTATTGTTAGAAAAAATATATATGCTGAATTGATTACGTCATAGATTCAAACTATATTCTCACTTCATATTTTTCTCTATACGCGTCATACGGATTGCATTAAACCAGAGATAGTATATGGTTTAATCAATTGAATAAACCATACATATCTTATGTACTTGCATACATGTCGAAATCAAATACAAAATGCTCAGATACGGATATGCCGTGACATAATACACAGGCAAGATCTAGATCTATAAAGTTTGTTGGGATTATTAAGTAAAACAAAAAACAACTCTGATCTGTTTAAGCGTATTTGCAACAGTAGATCAGGTCTATGCGGTTTTCATTTGCACTCAGCCTATACCCATGTAGGGTTTTCATTTTTCATCATCTGTCAAAGTTTCTTAGATAATTTATCATTGCGAAGATCAACATCAGAAATGTACTCTAAATTGGTTCCGATTTAAATAGAACCTTTGCTAGATACTGCTAGATGTGTTAGTCATGTTCCCGACACTATTTTGGGAACAAAAACAGTTGGTATAATTAACTGTCCCATTAAATTAATTTTGTTATTGTTCCCGGCTACCCTAGTAACGTTATATGTTTCAAAAGTTGTATATGTTATGCCATATTCCCAACGTTTATATTTTATTTATTCAAATCTGTAAAAAGTTGGTTTCAGTACATGTAATCTATTCCAAAATGCTTGCAAACACATTGGAAACCTTGGGCTGACAGGATCATGTGTAACTTTAAATACTAGTATCAACATCACCAATAAAAGGAATCTTGCCAGTACCTAATAGAGAATCAGAAAAATCGATTCAAGGAATAGTACGAATAAATAGTACAAAATTTGTAATTCTTCTAGTTATTAATTAAATAAACAATATTATGATAGCACAACTAATGTCTTAGAAAACAAATAAAGAAGAAATCTGAATACTGAAACCCAATGGTAACCTTTGTTAGAATATTGTTTTAAAACTATTTCAGATCGACGTAAACGAAAATAATCTTATTAAGATTTTACAAGAAACCAATACACTTATCCAATTACAAGAAGAACTGACATCCACTGACATTGGATACCTGGCGGACATTCTTGGGAAAGTGAGTGCAGTGGACAACATTTCAAAAGAGGTAATGATACCGCTCCCTGCTTTTTCCTAATCAAAAATCTAATTATTGTACAAATAACCACAAGCCAAATTGTCATGACTGTATCATATATCAAAACTTTATTACTAACATGTACAAAATTTATTGTAAAAAAAATGTTATCAATTTTATACAGTGGGTAAATATAATTTCTAAATTCAAACTTGCCTCTAAGGTCACTTCATTACGCAATCATGTGTTGATATTGATCGCTTTAACAGGGTCGTCAACGGTTTTATTTACATTTATAGCAGTACGCCTCTTTAAAAGAAAAAATTAAAAAATAAAATAAAATAAAACAACACCTGTCATAGGAGCAAACTGTTCTGACTTTACAGATCTGAATGCCTTATGTAGATTATCCTGTTCCTAAAGAAAACTGAAATGCAGACGTGAGGAGCGTCAACACGTCTTAAGAGGATATACACACCTTAAATATTATTGACGCTGACATAGCCATAGGTTTTTGCAAAGACTTTTCATAGATTTGGTCTTCATGGAATGAAAGATCCGACATATGAAAAAACACTATATACAAATTAAGTAAAAGAAGTTTAAGACCAAATAAAACGGTCAATTTCGAGCGAAGATCAGTTCTATCAAGGCAATGATTTCTAAACGTCTTTCATATATTTTGAGTCTATTAAGGAAAAACATACTGTTTATTTCATTCATTTATTACAGATCGCAAATGAGGTGCTAGAAACGTTTAATACACTCTTAAAATCGAATTCATCCACTATTCAGAGCGCACAAGCATCATCAGGAGCTGCAAACAGGTAATTTTGTTATTATTGGGAAAGACGTATAAGATAGATTTTAAACTTTATATTATTCGTCAACTGCTACCATGCCTAAAAGAAGGCCCAATTTGTTTCTATTCATTTCAAATTATGATTTCTTTCATTCATTGCTATTCAGTACTATATTTATTTTTGTCTGGAATATATTCATTATTATTCAAACCAATCGAAAATGTATTTTAAAACTTTTTATAATCAAGAAAGAAAACAGCCATTTTGTTTCATTTTATTTTATTCAAAATGTACAAATTTATTTATTGTTCATTACTTCAAAACAGGAATTACCTTGAAAAATCTAATTTCGGAATACCATCAAATATGGTTGAGAAATCGGGTATCCTAAATTACTCAAATTTTCCATGTCTATAACAACTGAAGCATTAAAAATAAAACTAACGAAATGAATAGTTTATTGTACGTACCAATTCGAAACAAATGTTTCAGACTACTGGATACGTCATTCTATGAGGACTATTCGCAAACACTTATTTTACATTCTGCGCACATAAAAAAATGGCACTATGTACAGTTATTGAATTTAATCCCTTTTTTGTGAGGTGATACAAATATTTAATGGATTTAGCAAGAAAACTACAATGTCGATAACATGAAATAATGCTTAGTAGGTCATAAATTTGTACGAATAAGTGTGCACACCGTACTAACCGTTTTGAATAAACATATTCCCGAAGCGAAACTGTTAATTTCAGGATTTCATGTATAAAAACATATCTTATCAAATATGCGAATTCATAAATGATAGGTACTGATGATAACTTGGAAATAAGCAGCAAACAGCCTTGATTGAAAACTAATGAAACACATTCCGATAAGGAGAGAATAAATTATTTATTTGAAATGGGTAAATATGCAAATCTGTATTTCGTTAAATTCACAGAATAGTTTGGAGATCTATCACATTTTACAAAGGTCAATCTATAACTAGTCTACAAAACAGAGATGGAGCTTAATTAATGGAGGAAAGTGTAAGATTTCAAACAACATACGGTAACTCATTATATGAAGTAATTGTTTTTAAATCATCCATTCTATTGTCAACAATTACCTAAATCAGAAATGATTGGAATATTGCAAATGACTGAAGATACTCTTCCAAGTTATTCGAAATAATAATGTAGGTTATAGAGGCCATATTATTGTGCTGATACCATCGAAAGAAATTGTATGAAGAAGACGGTGTGTTCTATACTCTTTTCAACAACATTATTAAGAACATCATTTGCGACATCTTTACTAGTATCCTGAAAAATCCAATTGCTCATACAATTTGTGGAATCCAATAAAACTGACGAAAAGAAAATAAACAAACCCGAATTAAAAAATCTCTAATTGAATAAATTACCTATAAAATGCACATGCATGAGGCGAAAACTTTACTACAAAAGCTTTTATGTTAGGAACATATGTGACTAGTGACAGGCAGAAATTACTGACATGCAGTCATCTTGAAATGCAACAATGGATGCTAACATATTTGGACAGTAATATATCCTATCGAAATACGCTTGGACTTAGAAAATAAAAAAAAGTAGATTATATGCACGATGGAGTCAAACAAACCTTTATAGATCGAACACGTACAATAATACTGTTTCTCGGGTAAACCAATAAATGAACAATACAAATGTTAAGGAGTTGTTGAAATATTTCTCAACATACTTAGAGAAAATAGCATCTGTAATGGACAGATTTAAGGTATTAGAATGAGGAATCCTTTCGTTCAGTACGAATCCGTAAAATTGGTTGATGATTTACGAAAGTTGGTTGAGTAATAAAATAGCACACACGTATTAAAACATGTGACTCCACTTGAAGTAAGGAAGGAATAAACACGTGAATAGCATGGATCAATTTTTTCGTGTACCTAACAATTGGTATATTTAGAAAGCTTTTATATCACATGTAAAAAAAGAATTTCAATATACAAATAAATATTTTCAAAACGCTATCTACTCAACTTAACATAAGATATTTTTTAAATCAAGAAAGTACTTTTATGTGATCGAGTTGTTTGCAAACTGGAACATATATGAAGGTGGAAGATGTTTAGCGGTGTAAACGACAAACATAATGACATATGTAATAATTAAACGATCTTGAAGTGTTAAATCAAGAATAGCATAAGTAGATTCTTGTGAAATGAAATGTTTATGATGAAGTGGTCAGCAGTTGGGAACAGCTGAAAATATTATCCATGAAATAAGTGATTTGTCAAACACAAACCTCTCGTGCCGAGATTTCTGTCTTCGGCTGATCATCCTCTACAAATGTCCCCATCTCTGCCAGGGGAAACCGAAGAACACTACAGATATAATAATATTAATGATGGTAAATTGAGATCCAGAATTGTTACATATGTCGAAAAATGAACTATGGAGTTGAAAATGAAGAGATATAAATCTGTGAAATACAAGAAGTAAAAAAGAAAATACATTCAATAACATCACCGGCATCAATGTTTTTTCTTGTGAATAATTGGCAAAGGCTACCAAACTGAACACATTGTCGTAGTAGGGTAATAAATGACATTACGTAATCAATGAGAAGAGATAAATAAATATGTCGTTTATTCCAACTACATCTGAATAGACCCGATAAAAAATACAAAATAAAAGTTAGTCTATGTATTTGGACCAAGGTTAGGAGTAATATAAATCAAGTGAATGTTGATGCAATGATGCGGACATTTAGAAGTCTTTCGATTTCACAATTATGTATGCATTTTACATGAACAAATGTTTTCTATATGCAATTGTATGCGTCTAAACATCCTTCACCCGCAAATACTTACCGCAGTATGAATAGTTAAACCAGAGTAAATTGAGTACTACATGTATTTACAACGTAATTGTCATGGACAAGTCCATAACTATTTTTGAACGAAATCATGAATTTGTATATAACTTTTCTCAGATATACTATTCTAAACATCCCAATCCCCTAACAAACGTTATAAACATTCGTAATTGTATTTATGTAATTTCAAATTCCTCATTAATGTTATAATGGCAAGTTGTTTCCTGAATGTAAGTGTGCTTTTATCAGCAGCGTAATCTTCACAGCAAAACAGCTGGACATAACCATCACACTCTTTATGGAGATTATACAGAGTATTCAGCTAGAGTTTTGAATTGTGAAAAGGATTTTCACTTGCTATATTTAAACAATCACCCTCTGCAAATTATCGTAATTAAAAATCCCAATAACGTTTGTTCATTGTAAATTTGCCATTTTCAACCTTTGTTTAAATAGGGGGGATTTGTCCCTTGATAAATGAACAAGATCTAGCTGAAAAGCAAGCAGATTGAGCAAAGAAAAATAGCAATAATATCTACAAAAACTAAATGTTACAAAGTGCAATAACTGATATTGCACGTGTAAGATATACATAAATAATGGGTGTCATTTATCGGAAACATAGAATGAAAACAAACCAATAAGACAAGTGAAATCTGTCTCAATACATGAAATGCATATATTTCAAAGTCCTTGTCAAATGTTGTAATCTACAATGCAACATCCCTGATTGTCAGACTTTTCCGGTCAATAAATTGGACAGCTTACAAAATGTCCTGAAAGGAGATTAAATAACATAAAACGAAGTTAGATACTGCACTGTCATTTACGTTTGGTGTATCTCTTTTTAAGCGTTAGTCAAATAACATTCAGAAATATAAATTCAAAGTTCTATCTGAGGAAAGGAGGCAAAAGAAAATAGTGAGAAAAATTTTTATGCAATGAATGTGTACTTTTCAATTGTTTTTCATGAGTTTATGCCCTCACCCAAAATATATTTTTTGCAAGACATTCTGCGTAGAATGTAGCAACGTTTCGCTCGTGCTAAGAGACAGACTACTTATGTACCAAATTTCTGCAATTTAAACATTTGTCTAAATTTTCAGCATTATAAATTTGGTTTTGCATATTTTTTCCCAAACGCTTCAAATAATGTTTGAACCTATTTTCTTGCTTTTCGTGCATCTAGCTTTTAACCAGGTGCAGTTTTCATTGTTTTTAAATGTACGCACATAGTATGACAGATCAATAACTAAAACAAATCTGCAATAAAACATTGCAGCCGTTTCTTAAAACGCATACATGTTTTAAAAAAAAAAATCCATTGGTCGAGCATCCCGCATTTCTAAGGCCCGTCTCACTTGATTTATTGCTCTCAAAACTCTTCGTGTCCCAAATGATCAGTATCTTCATGGCATACTATTCGCTATAGTGCCCGTAGATTGTCTTACTTTCGTCTTTACCATATTATTTCTAGCAGTCGTTATGTTTAATTATTCCAATCAGTGTTCTAAACGTTTTCAAAATGTTTACAATAGGTGTTATTTCCGTTTCATTTAGATATTAATTTCACTACCCCGCATTAAGAAGCTGTCATAAATTCCATCTTGTTCATTTAGAGCAGTTAAATACCAAAGCCAGCATTCAAGTACTGTTCTAATGATCTAGTCAGAAATATACCATACGAAAGCTACGATTATGATTTAGTTAACTATCTAAATTTCCTTGCAAAATAAAAACAACTTTCTAACGACGAAATTATCAATCTGTGATTAGCAGAGACCCCTTGATGCTTGACATTCACAAATCGCCATAGGTAAACAATGACAAAAATTCCTACTGAATTTCAGAAAAAAAGTTAGAATTAAACAAAAGCTTGCAGATCGGTGCAATAGCTCTAAACTACATTTTAGCGGACGAAAATAGTTGCAAAAATATTTACAAGAAACTGATCAAAATGGAGAAATGTTTACCTCAACTGGGAAATGGCATAGATAATATGGTCCAATAGTAGATGATGATTGGCAAACACTGCTAGCTCTCACATTCAGATTAACAAAGTGTCCACAATATAGGTGGTTTCAAATAAAGATTCTA
This sequence comes from Megalonaias nervosa, assembly GCA_016617855.1. Lineage (NCBI taxonomy): Eukaryota > Metazoa > Mollusca > Bivalvia > Unionida > Unionidae > Megalonaias > Megalonaias nervosa. Next base: position 18,260 of record JAECUM010056133.1, on the reverse strand, counting down.
CACAGTATTATTGCTATACAAACAAATTTGTTTGCAACTGGTATATTAGATAGTAATGTGCGCTTTTTTCGTACAATTAACTGAATCAGTATGTCATTCTTTTGGGGAATACGATATAGTTCAGAGCTTTTGGGCAGACTGCGTTACCGATTACTGCTAATCTTTTCTCAAGTATAGAATTAATTTATCGAAAGAAAAGGTTTTCTTGCTATATGCAGTAGGCAAGATGCAGATGTAGCATTTAATTGTATCATATTACAAGCAAAGTATTATATTTTAAAGTTCACGGTTCCTTCAGTATCACGTTTAAACATGTTTTAAACAGCTTTACATTAGTAGAAAAACTTGCACTCATTATTCCACAGTATCTCTTTATGCTATATTATTTATCATGAATAAGACGCATTTAATATATCACATCAAAAGATTGGTATAGCAGATCGAATTATTTACCAACTTAATTCTACCGATTTTAGGGAGATTGTTGAGAGAAAGATCCGTGTCTCAGAAAATAGTTTTTAAAATTAATATCTCTTCTATGCACTAATTCTTTTCCAAGAATTCTCAAGACTATGGAAGATATCACAAACAAAGTCGAGGGTGGCACGGATGAAAACCCAGTGATGATCATTAAACCAAACATAGCGTTATCCGTGTGGGAACAAGTAGGAGACAGTCTAATAGGAATACAGGTTTTGCATGATGATGAAAACTTTATACAGAACAACTCATTAATCCGTCTATCACAGGAACCACAAGACACGGGGCTCGTTGATGATGCAATTTATTTCCAATCAGATTTATTGAACGGTAAGACAAACCGATTGTGTATTTGTTAAACGTAATGTCAGAGGGTTATCCCTTTTCTACACGCGTGTTTATTCAGGCAGAAAGCAGAAACAAAATATTCCAGTTTGGAACATTACCGTCTCTCTTGGACTAAAAACGAAATTTGACTATATCATGGACTCATTGGACACGACCTAAAATACTTCTAATGATATTATTTCACAAAACATTCTTTTCAAATGTGTTTTGAATTGTCTGATTGCTTAGAATTACACGAAAGAGCCTTTGTATTTCACAATTACCTCAGTTTACTGTACAATGGCATTCATATACTTTCTACCGTCCGCTGCAATTGGTGGCAAATCATAAATTCTACTGTACGCATATAAAACTGTAAAGTTCACTGTTATTTTGAATTCATACTATTTAAAACTCGTGGAATAAAACACAAAGCTTGGGCTTTGTGTCGTAAAGCTTGAACTCGCGAACTGACGACACATGTTATAATCATTTCAATGTGAAGTTTTCCATATTTATTAAGAGATACACTGTTTATTCTATTAATGTTTAAATACATTTAAAAGTGTCACACGATAAAATAAACTGTTGTACTGTTGTCGTATTCATTCCAAATGAAACCCAAACAACTTCAAATTTAACATATTGCAGGAACGCAAAACAAGCTCAGAATGACAGTAATATGGAATGATGCGCTTTTTAAAACTGGAAGGGAAACATGCAAAGTCGTGAGTAAGATAATGGCAACAAAGCTCTTCCAGAATGGAGTATCCATAACTCTTCTTGGCGAGCACTATGTGAGAGCAGCCTTCCATTCCTCAGCAGTAAGCTTCCTGGAAGTCAGCAACATACGTTCCAGTCATTGCACATATATACTAGATCTTAATAATGTCAATGTCTACTCAAGTCTACAAATTGAACCGTAATTTTGCTTTGGTCAAAAGGGCCGTTTCCAGTGTATTTCACTGCAATACCATTGTTCAATTATAACGCTCAAATATGTCTCTAGGGCTTTGAAAATGATTGTGGTGTGGGGTTGTTGCTTGTTTTGGGGTGTTGGCATGAAGTTTGCATGTTTGATTATTTGTTTGTTCGTGCAGCACTGCTTTAAATTTTATGATTTGATGCATTCATTCTGTTTCCTAAATTTACTATTTTGCGATAATAAAAGATTCGCTATACAATATTGTATGAATAATCGCTGCAGGAAGATAGCGGAGTCGTCTGTGGTTATTGGGATTACAAATTGAACCAAAATGGCGGTGGATGGGCCAGAGATGGATGCAAGCATACCATAGACCAGAAAATGCATGTTTGTACCTGCAATCATCTGACAAACTTTGCCCTTTTGTTGGTAAGAATTTTTTTTATAGCTTCACAAAAGAATAGATTTTTATTTCATACCTGCTGAGAACACTTCAACACGGACTCTTTAGCAAATTACTTTGTGTGACAGATGGTAGTATAAAAAAGATTCGTTTGCAACAAAAAAAAAAAAGAAAATTCACAATTAACATCATAAACCTTTATATCATTGACAACATGTGGTCATATAGGTTATATAGATATTGTCTCTACTACATAGAAACATAATTGGTTTAGTTGGGTGTTACACTTAATGCAATCATCAATATACCCCATTGACATTCTATATTTATCTTCAAGTTGGTAAATAATCTGAATTTTGTTATCCCCGTAATAGCTTGACTATTGGATTAGGGAAAACTGTCATAAATCCACCTTACAGTCAAATATTTCTAGTCATAAGATAATCTAGGGACAAACGTTATGAATCTGTTTTAAAGAACATAAATATTTTTAAATTATTTGCATAGGCACACACCAATATATCAAGCAGTCTGATATTACAATACTATTTGCGTTGTTGTTCATAAAATCCTAAGTCTATAAATGTTTATATTCGTATGGTTCATCTTGGCAAATATCCAGTGCACGGTGTATAATGATTAATCTTCAATGTTTTACTTAGGATATGTTAGACCCTCTGAGTGTAACTTGGCACCAATATATATATATATATAGATATATATATATATATATATATATATATATATATATATATATATATATATATATATATATATATATATATATATGTGTGTGTGTGTGTGTGTGTGTGTGTGTGTGTGTGTGTGTGTGTGTGTGTACCTTAAGAATAGAGATGAAAAGTTTACGTTTTTGTTATTCAGAATGTATTATTTTTAATAAATTATACCTAGAGATAATATTAAAGATTGTTCAGTATTCCACTGAAGCTTGTTCAGTATTCCATCAGCACTAGAATTATACAATAAAATTTATGATCTGCATAATACTTACAATAATATAAATAAATACGTATTCTGTAAATAATTAATCATACTATATTGAAAAATTATTTCATTATGCCTGTTCTTTTAAAATTACTTAGTAAACCTATATTTATGATATTAATTTACAACTTTCACTGTTTTTTAAGTTATTCTATAAATGATAATAATATAAAAATATTTTTAAATAATTGTTTGTAAGAAGGGACGTAAGTTAAATGCCAATCCTTAATATACTTTAAAGAACATAACACATTATATTAAAATAAGGTAATGAATGTCATATAGAGTTTTGGAATTCAGACCTTTCTGGATATACCATATTAGGACGGTAAATCCAATAGATTTCATTTAACAGAGGTTCCATCTCAGAATCAGATATATGAACAGGTTGAAATCAAAATATCTTGCAAAGTATGGGAATTGTCGTTAAAATGTGCGGCAACACGAAATGAAAAAGATTTATTAATAAAATCTTTTATGTCTGATCTATGTTGGTTCTTGTGTTTAGATATTTGTTTACTGGTTTGTCCAATATTTTGGCCGCCACATTTTCGCGCGTTATCGGATAAATAACATTTGATGTTGCACAATTAGTATCAAAATGCATTTTTAATTTTATTTCGTATTATTACTACTGAAAGAAGTGTTTTCATTAATGATGGAACAGTGCGAACATCTAGGTCTATTACATTTAATTGGGATTTCTTTTTCTGATTTAGAATCAATTAGGAAATCTTTAAGATTTTTATTCCTTTTGTAAGCAAGTGTGGGTTTGCTTTGTGTAGCGATTTAACATTTGCATTACATGGTAATTTTAATAAATCCCAATATTTATTGATAAAGATTCGTTAAGATTAACATTTAATCGTTAAAGGATAAAACAATTACTTATAGTAACAATTTCAGCTCGGACGTCATCTTGTTTATGTCATGTTGTTTTTATCATTGATCAATTAAAATGTATTCAATGACGTAAACAATGATATTGAATTCAGTTTAAGTTCAGTCTGACGAAGCAATAATGCGAAACCGGTCACATATTCTTGACGTTTGGGGTTGCTTATTATTATTATTATTATTATTATTACTATTATTATTTTATTATTATTATTATTGTTATTATTATTATTATAATATATATATATATATATATATATATATATATATATATATATATATATATATATCCCACATACATTAAAAAATAACATGCATTTAAAGTGTTGGTATAAAGCAATTTGATATACCAATACTATTGGTATATCAAACTATGATCCGCCCATGGCGCAATAATATGCATATATAAACATTCTCGCGAGCGTCTGCAGTTGATTCTAGATCAATGATCAATTTCCACACATTAGTCAATAGTGATGTATGAAAAATGACGATGAAAAGTATTAATAATCCCCGTTTTCTAAATTAATTTAATATGGTACACATTTTCATCACAATACTTTCTGCTTTCTGTTCTCCCCTCCCCTCTTATGCATAACGGACAAACTGCGCAGAAATGTGGAATGAGAGAGAAAAGGAATTTGGGCTGGATTAAAACCTTGAGATAGAAATTACACCAAGTAACCTACAAGAATATGGTTCGTCGTAACGATACGTGTGCACTTTCCTTGGGATTTATCTACAGTGTTTATCAATGATACAATGTTACAAACCAGTAAATTCCTCGGTTACGTGGTACACATACTGTGATATATTTAATGTTATGTTTTTTTGTTTTTTCTTAAACATACCATAATGTTCTAAAAAATCGATTATTATTATTATTATTATTATTATTATTATTATTATTATTATTTAAATATGAAAATGTCCAAAGGTCTCTCTCTCTCTCTCTCTCTCTCTCTCTCTCTCTCTCTCTCTCTCTCTCTCTCTTGGCCATCGTAGCAAGATACGGGCTACAATCTATGAAATGGCGAACGTAAAGGATTTTCGTTTGTCATCTCACGATATCTCTGGACTTATGAATGATGGTAAAAGTTAAGTTAAACCGACCAAAGGATGAGAGAGAGAGAGAGAGAGAGAGAGAGAGAGAGAGAGAGAGAGAGAGAGAGAGAGAGAGAGAGAGAGAAAGAGAGAGAGACACAGACAGACAGACAGACACACAGAGACAGAGACAGAGTTTTAAAGTCAAACCGACCAGAGAGAGAGAGAGAGAGAGAGAGAGAGAGAGAGAGAGAGAGAGAGAGAGAGAGAGAGAGAGAGAGAGAGAGAGAGAGAGAGAGAGAGATTTGTGGGTCGGTTGTACTGTTGCTAAAGCAGAATAATGACTTAGATCAACTGTAAATATATTAAAATATTTTAATTACCTGTTGTTGGTTCGTCAATTGGCTTAGTTTCTATTCCACATTAAGTTCCAGCGCTGGTATTTGAATGGTGTAGCTATCCAAGTGTTGCTACGGTTCTACTTTTATCATTACAACCATCTTTCACGTTTAAATCATAAGTGTATATTATATTGATTTAATAAATGTGGAGAAAAATAGAAACCAAGAAAAGAAAACAATCAACTTATCAATATGCAGAGGTGATTGTAAATAGCCACTAAGGCAGAGAACTACATTTTGTAGCGGACACACTCGGGGATGTGAGGAGTTCATTCACTAGGTCAATATACGGCTGCCTGTAGTAAATCTGAACTCCGTTCAAAGGGCAAATATATGTATTTGTATGTGATATAAATAAAACATATGTACAGTATGTACGCTGTATCAATGATATACCACTCGTTGTATAAATTTTTCATTAAAAGGAAACTCAGCAAGCTTCGTTTCCTTTTAATGAAAAATGTATACATCTCGTGGTATATCATTGATACAGCGTATATATATATATATATATATATATATATATATATATATATATATATATATATATATATATATATATATATATATATATATATATATATATATATATATATATATATATAGTAGAACGATTATATTGTTCAATTATAAACCTTAGTTGCGACCAATCGTTACAAGTAACTACTTATTTTATCACTACCTGGGCTAACCTGTGTGCGGTGGTATTTTATATTCATGTAACATATCTAAAAGAGTGAAGGCTGCTCTTTGCTGAAAATAATTACTGAAAATGAAAACGATCAACGTATTTCTATTTTTAAAAGGATCCTATGTATGTATAAATTGTACGCAACAGCAGATTGTAAGCTAAAACTATTTTAATTCATCGCCGTCTCCTCATATAATAATATGGAGGTAAGAGAGATATCTCATCAGGCTAGATTTATATAGTTCTCACAATCAATGAAATATCAATTTTATGATTTGAAACGTTCGTCCCTTCATCTATCCTTTATACGATCTAACCTTATTCTGAAGGATATTTAGAGGAATAATTTAGTCAGACATTAACAGCAAGTCTCCTTGTACCGTAATATAAAGCTCGGTAAACCAGTATACCTTTTGCTGACTGACATGATGGAGAGGTCAGTCCAATAATTTCGATGGATCATCACGCTATATCTGTTTTGTCCATATTCATAAACAATAGTCAAGATATAGTTATGTTATATATTGTTTTAGATTCGTTATTCAAAAAATTAATTGTCGTATTTTGAAGGTTTCAAAAGGTCCTCAAGCTCGAAAATCTATTAACACTATTGATGCATGGCCTTGTCTTGGCTTCTGCAATTCATGCATTGTGCAATCGATTTTCAAGCTTCATGGCAGTACTAACCCTGTAAAATATGAAGTTGAAATTCTTCGCTGATTATCGAAATTAAAAGAAAACATTACAATTTACTTTAGTTGTTCAACTTTAATCCAGTTTATCATTTTCAGGATTTAGAGGCCAAGTCTATTCCTCCCGAACACGAACAAGCACTTGAAATCATAACATATGTAGGACTGATTCTTTCTATCATTGGGCTTAGCTTGACCATCCTAACTTTTCTGTGTTTCAGGTACGATAAACCCTGGTATATATTAAAGATGGAATTCTTTCTTTAAAATTTATCTATTTCATTTGAAATGAAAAATAATTTCCTCTACCAGTAATTTGTATAAAGTGTTTTCTAAAGCATAGGCTGTGATATAAGATTATCCTTTAAATGGCGCAAATATGTCCCAGGACCGCAGGAAACCATCTCAGATCAGCGCACACTATGAACTCAGGTTACCGATCTTTGAACTTGCAGGAATGCAAACCACGCTATATTATCGATCGACAACTACGGTTTGTTATTATCCTTCTTTTATTCATATAGACAGCTGGGACTATCGTATACTCCATTTCGAAGTTGTATTTGTATTAATCGAATAGTTTTAAAACTGTCCTATCTGATTCTATAAACCAGGAATCTTTTGACATGGGTAATGTATTTTTCAACTCTTAGGATTTCTGAATAACACAAACGTTGTCATTAGAAACACAAACGTAATGATTCACAGAAATCCAATTTTGTGGAATGTGCTAATTTGCATATTTTATGAGTAATATCTAGCTGCTAACGCGTGAAGCATTCCGATTCGCCAATTTCCTTGTCCAAGCACGCCATAGATGTATATCATTCGCATAATAAACCTGTGTTTCTTTTCCAGGAATCTACGCAGAGGACGAGGCCAACAGACTCTATTTTGTCTATCTATCCCCATGCTTTGTTACTCAGTCATATTTCTAGTAGGAATAAAACGGACAGAGTATTACGCTCCCTGTATTGTTGTATCGGTACTAATTCACTACTTCACACTTGCTGCATTCATGTGGATGCTGATGGAAGGGGTTCTACAATACCTTCGATTTGTCAAGATTCTTGGGACCTACATACCACATTTCTTGATCAAGACTTTGATACCGGCCTGGGGTAAGTTTCTTCTTATATTTAGTGATGGCAGACTACTGTATCGCAACGTTACCATATTCCATTATTGGAAATTATATATGTGGTTCTACCAACAATTAAATAAGCGTGAGAAGTCTGAATATGTATACTCCAGTGCGCACGTAATGAAATGACTCATGACTCATCCAAAACGTTTACAAATATGACCAGGACCATTAGATTAATTTGAATATTTCTGTACGGGCATAGTGATTTTAGAATTATGAAATGCCCATAGTTTATAGTTTTCTTCACCAAGCATTTCCAAACCTTTTGCAGGTTTTTCTGATTTTAACGAAAGAAATTGGGATAATGTACAATGATCTTCATGAATGTATAACGGTTAACATACATTTAGAATGATGAGTTTATAATATATCTTTAGTACCACAAGCGAAGTTCCTGCACCCAATTATAAGACTAAAGATAAGAATGTGTGTAAAGCTGAACTGCGGAAACTCATTTGAACCCACAGTGATAACAATATAAATATAAGTACACTAACAAGTTAAGCAAATAATAAATATCTTCCTGTAGATATCTTGACATATCTGCGCATTTTTAAAAGCTTCTGTATCATTCACTATCGTTTTCAGAATTACTGGAGTTTTTAAGCATTATTTATCTTGAATTATGTTGCAGGAATTCCGCTGATACCAGTCATTGTGCTGCTAGCTTACGACTATGACATGTACTACGGAGGATTAGGGTTGTAAGTTCTATTCTCACGATTTACTCATATTAAAGATTTACGATAACGTTTTGAATGTCATCAAGTATGTTGCAAATTCTTACAGTTGTTCCATTAAGTTGGAACGTGGTCGCTGATAATGCATACAACTCAACAAAGCAATCAGAAAATGGACCTTTAATTTTAAACATTTACTCATGCAGTTTAATCCAATAAATTCAAGCTTAATGTAGTATTGCCTTTAACGGTAGCATCTGGTAGCAACAGACAAAATGATAGCAGCTGAATGAGTACGTTGGTACATGCATTAATGGAAGAAGTGTTAGATGTGTTATATTATTATTATTATTATTATTATTATTATTATTATTACAGTTGCTGGATGAAGCTGGATGCTCTATACTACGCCTTTGTTATCCCTATTTGCCTGATCATTCTTGTGAATGCCATCATTTTTATAATAGTAATTCTTCGAATATGCCGGCGCCCAAAGGGGATGACAAGTAACCAGTCTGAGTGGAAAAGATCTGTTTTGAATATCAAGGCAGCGTTCTCCATTTTTGTTGTTTTGGGTAAATAGCCATTTGTTTGTGTGCTCTTTTATTTATCTGTTACAAACATTATACATATTTGAATATGCCACATAACAGGAAAGCTTTTTTCAGTGTTTCCCAAACGAATAATTGCTATCAATGCTGAATCATCTGCCGTTATACTGTCACGTTGATAATTTTACTGCACACAGTAAGCAGCCTTTCGACGGCAGTTATCTGCTAAATGTGACATCCGTGAACTTATATTTGTAATAGTTCGAAAGCCTGTTTTATTTTCAGTTTTTAAAGATATATTGCGAATCTTTCATCACTATTCATATCAATTTCATTTTCGGAGCAATGTTTATCCTAGGTGCCTTAAACACTGCATTTATTAAAAGAGTTTCAACAATTTCATTCGAAATGAGCGCAAGTATAAGATTAAGTGGATTACACCACACAAGATACTGATTTTATTCAATAATACCATGGTGTGTGTTATTTAAATCGGATACATAACACATTGTTCATTTGCTTTTGAGTACAAACTCACGTCAGTTGTAACGTTATGGTGTGCTTTTATTTCATATTAAATAGAAGGTTATTATGTGGGTTAATCACCTAAACGGCTGCTACAGGGACTATGTGTATATGTTATAATAGAACACAAGAAATGCTGAACACCAGAAATACTCAATTAAATGAATCGTTTTATGAACTTACTGTGTTCTTCAGCTAAAATACACGTTCCATTACTGACATCAACAATAATAGTAATGTTTGAACAATACCTAAAGAAGATATTTTGATAACTGTTTTGTCTGTTCTTCCCAGGTTTAACTTGGATATTCGGTGTTGTCGCTCTGGGCGGAGCTAAACTGACTTTTCAGTATATATTTGTCTTCTTGAATGCTTTTCAAGGGTTCTTCATATTTCTTCTGTTTACGGCAAGGGAGAAACAGGTACTCTTATTTTATATCAAAACAGAAATAACAAAATTGATACATTTGTTTAACATGTAATTTCTGGAACAGTATATTTCATTTTTAAACCCTCAACAGCCACTGGAGTAGTTCTGCAGCTGCTGTCATTAATCACATTTCCAGAACAAATCTTAAATTGTTTAAAACTAACTTTTTATATAAGCTTGTTCCAAATACTGTTTTTATTTGTCTGGAAAAGAATAGTTGATTCAATTTAGTAGCTTTAATATAATATAATTTAATATAATATAATATAATATAATATAATATAATATAATATAATATAATATAATAGGCAATACATGTAACTTTTGCAGCCATCGACAATTATCATTTCATTGTCCCTAGTTTAACAAAGCGTAAGCCATTTTTTATTCATACAAAAAATGTGATTGAGCCTCTATGCATCTTCAAGGCTGGCTTGAATACAATACTGACCATCGTACTTGAACAGCGCTGATTTTGTCTGTAGATTAGTAGTTTCATTTTGAACCTAAATTACATTTTAATTGTACATATAGCTCAACTGCAAAACGGGCCATTTCTAATCGTTATGCATTATGCATTTTCAATATACGTGATCGCATCATTTGTCGCCGATCTGGACTCTTATCTAGTCATACGGATTATATTAAAAGGCATGAAAACTATATTATTCATTTTAAAAACGAACACTTATTCAGAGATTTTCTAATGTAAATTAAAAGTGCCAGGTAACTTTCGTAGCTTTATATTTTGTTGAAACTTGCATTGAAAATATTATTTTGTAGGCTCGAGATCAGTGGCTCCGCTTGTGCAGCAGAAAACCGACCGGACACTTTACATCCTGTGGTCAAATCTATAGTAGTCAAGATACGTTGTTAGCCACGATGTCGGGAAGAAACCAGGACAGTAGTGTGACGGATAACAGAGAGAACTCAGACAACATTTACAAGATTCAACAAGAAAATTGAGTCCATCACAAGAACATTTAGAGTACATTATGCACAATACCTACCAGATTTCAGACTTTTCAGACATCATCTTTGCCTATCATCAATCTATATTTGTAACTTTGGCCCTGACTATATCCTAAATTCTTCTAATCTATATATTAAATAAAACGTTCATCTAATCCATCCAATGAACCACCCAAGTAGTATTTTATTTGGGAACGTCACCTCAATATCCTAAATTCTAAATTTAGACATGCATATTATACCCGAAATTCCGACATGTACAGTGTGAATGTTGTTAACTGTCCCAAGTGTGCATGTGGTTATGATAATGAAGATATTGAATACCATTTTTTGATTTATTTAATACCCAGATCTTTAGTTCTATCAGCTCAGTCCATGTATCAGTCTGGATCTATTATTGAAATGTGAAATCGAGCGAAGTAAGGAAACAAATTGTGATATATTCCTAAATATTTTGAAATATAACAACGAAATAATAATTGCAATGGAATTATATTAAAAGAAACAAATCTATTTAATAAACAAAACAGAATAAGTGACTGCCGCTCTATGCAATTATGATCTCCTTGTTCCTCTCTCAATATGTTTTTCTTTTTCCGCCTTTGTTTTTCTCATGGATTGCGTATTTACTTAGCAGATACTTACATGTTTATACTGTTTTATCTTTAAAATAATGCATGGCCTTTAAAGTATGAAATATTGTACCTTGTTCTTTAGATATACTTGAATATTTATATAAAAAACAAATCTTTGGATCATGATAACTCCTGTCTACTTCAATATCGGTTAATAAAGTAAATAACATACGTTTAATAAAAAAAACAAATATCATCTATGAACATCTATATCAGATTTATCAAGATAGAAAAAGCTAAAAATATAATCTGCTTAACTCTCCTAGAACAAATATAGGTCTCCATACCCAGTCAACCTTCAAGCGTCAAAGGTTTGACATGCAGTCGCGCTAGGAAACGTGGGATGGTGGTGGTTGGAGGTTAACGAATATGGTTAAGCATGACCCAATAGGGTTAAGAAATATATCGCGGTCCAGAAACGATGGAGCGCGTTTCTGAAACTAGTTTGTTTTCGCACTTCCATAATAAGCTAAATAATGGTGAAACATCTTTCCACTTAACATGGAGGTCGCCTTAGAAAAGGGCTAAACGCAGTATCTGCTCTTTTTAGCACAGTTACGCAACTAGATTTTATTAATCTTTTGTCAATGCAATATCGGTTATTCTCACCCATGTGACAGAAACATCTATCTCATTTGCTAACATTGCCTCTCTCATCTTGGTCCATTTGCCTCAATGAATTTGTCTTAGTCATTGTGTTCACACGCTATCAGAAACATTTTCATAACCAGTCCTTTTTACAAACATTTAAACTTTATCTTTATTAACTGCAGTTTTAATAGATGAAAGTTTTCCATATAAACAAAATTAATAATATGTGTGCTATTTTCATATGATAACCAATGATTGAATGTGATAATAGCACAATTTATATATCTGATCTGTGTGTTTGTTGCTATTTGCTCACGAGAAGTACAACTCTTCTTTAGAACAGAGAACGCCAGCATAGACTTTATTAATATGTTCATACTACTGCGCTGAGTTTACAAAGCTAAATCAAGTAACTCGAGACGTTCTTGGTACAAAATGGAGAGAACGAAATGTTCTAACGATTAAATTGTTATTATTTTAATGTTTGGAGCAAAAAGTAGCAGATATAGCAGACTTCTAATTATATAATTATGTAGAACTGGGTCACTTCCGTACAATATACGTGTGACCGGAGGGGTTGGCATTGATGCAGCTAAACACGTGTATCTGTTCTGTCAATGATTGCTTGGAATCATAATATGGGTAAAATATGACTTTTTATTGAAATTCTCAAAAAGAAACATGATTAAATATTATTTATTAGAAAATATCACATTCTTTTTGTTTTGAGTGCAGTGAGGAGAATACAATATGTGTTGGGAATGTAACGGCAATTACAGTACAATTTCCCAATGTGGATCAATTTATAGCACCCATATTATTCTGATTAGCAACTACAACTAAGAAAGTACATCTGGATTAAATTCAGGATGCAAAAAGGTAAGTATATATATATATATATATATATATATATATATATATATATATATATATATATATATATATATATATATATATATATATTGCCATTTTTATTACCAGCTAAACATTAGAAGGACCCCAGCTATTAGCATGACCTGTGTGACTTCTATCGCTACTATAAATTCAAATGTTGTCTCAAAAAAGAAAGAAGGGGAACATACAATGCAGCTACAGTCTGACAGACATTTCACCTGAGGAAACAAGACGTCTTCGTCGCCTTGACTTACTAGCATTGAACCTCTTTGTTTTCTAAATAAATAAACTCTTCTTTCTCAGTTGCATTTTTTTCGAACTTAGTGTTTAGACTGGCTTGTAAAATGGAACTTCTCTGAGGGAGACGGGCTAGCCCTTGGCTTTAATATGCCTTCTTAGGCTATTTTTATAGAAGCATGTGTCATAGTCTGAGCCATTCAATTTGCAATAGGTATAAACATGTGTCCTAAATAACTGTTTAAATGATAAGAATGGTATTTTCAGTACTGTATATCTCGCGGTTGTTGTGGACATTGAAGTTATTTTTTTTCCTTGATTTAAAATTATTTTGTGACTCAGTGAATTCATCCACATCGTCATCTTTATCATCTCCACTTTCAAATAGACCACACGTTGTTTAGTTCATACAAAGACAGATCTAATAAACCAAAAGTTGTTGCATCTAATACACAAGCGTACATTGCTCGTTACTATCAAAATTAGTTCCTAACACTCGGTACTATTTTTAGATACAAGTGCCGTGCAGCATGAAGCAGGGCAATATGGAATAATATTACACGATTCTGACAATATAAAGTTAAGGTAGAAAAAGATCAGCATAAAATAGCTGGTTTTATCCAACATTGGAAAACGCAAGTAGGATGTATACCGAGCATACGATTGGCGTTACTGCATTTACACAAACAGTCGATATAGACAGTACAATTGTTTGATAAAATTTACACCAGCACTACAGAGTGGATAAGAAATATGACGGTTTTTTCGCTTACACAAAAATAAACATACGGAATGGATGCAGAGGATTTGATTGGTTTTGTTACAATTACACGAACACTTAAATTGTGGATAAGAGAATATGACTGGTTGTGTTGCCCTCACACAGACACGAGTGGATACAGAAAGTATGATTAGTTTTATTGGTTTTACTGCGCTTAAACAAATACATACGGAGTGGGTACAAAAGATACAATTTTTTGTATTGCAATTACAACAAATACAGAGGACATTTGGGGGGCATTATTGCACTAAAATCATTGGTTTTATTTAACTTTTTTGTTACTCATGACAGTACTTCCGACTTTTCTGAAAATAATTTTCTGTTGGCAGCAACATTATTGAACCTGGCCTCTCAGTCTGAAATTTAGACAATCTGAAGCAAGCACATCGTTTGCAGCAGATATACAAAATTTCTATATTCCAATTTTAAAAGATGGAAGACTAACGATGAATCTAGAATGCAAATTAATAATAATAATAATAATAATAATAATAATAATAATAATGATAATAATAATAACCCTTTGACGAGATTAGACGATTCATCTTATTCCCCTTGGTATTCAGTGTCACTGAAATCATTTGATTTTTTAACTTTAAGCAATTAACTACCTCTCATACCTTAGGTTACGAAGTGACGACATAGCTCATGACACCTATAGAATGAACAATGTCCATGCGTTACAACAGTTTTATGTACTGAGAGACAATCTAGCCATGTGTCTATGACAATAATTGTGTCTATGTCATAAAATGATTAAAAGAATCAATGCATCAAAAGTTCATTTCCATCTCTCTAAGGCATGTAGTTCAATCTAAAAAACGGACATGATCATTAGTGCATCACTAGAA
The DNA here is from genome assembly GCA_016617855.1 of Megalonaias nervosa. Taxonomy (NCBI): domain Eukaryota; kingdom Metazoa; phylum Mollusca; class Bivalvia; order Unionida; family Unionidae; genus Megalonaias; species Megalonaias nervosa. Next base: position 3,101 of record JAECUM010056133.1, on the reverse strand, counting down.
CATGAAACATGGTGGGCTGAAGAGAATAAATTGCAAAATATTTGGAAATATTGGATAATAAAGAAGCGAATACTCGGAAAATTTGGATTCTGATAATAACTCTTGTCCGACAGCATTATATTTGACCAACCGATCACAAATTTTCTTTTCCTCCTGTCAGTTTTTACAACCTCACTCCCCTCTAGTTAAATTTATTATTATTATTATTATTATTATTATTATTATTATTTATGCACCTTCTCTTGTAATCCTATCCTAAGATATTTCCAGGGTCTAAAGCTAGAAGCAAAGTCAAATGTATCACCGCAGATGGCGCTCTTTCTTATCACATTAACGTTGGTAATTTGGTCACGCCAAACAGATAACGTTATAGTGTCACTGAAGTATTTGCCTACATCTCATCCCTAGAGTTTACCCTCCCCTCTTGATTTTTGTAATGAAATACATTACCGATATAAGAAACAAAAATGCTCAGAACCTGGTAAGTTCATTAATCAATTGATGATGTAATACCTCATCAATGCCGGGGGATGAAGTGGGGGCCTCCAACGCTATCTTCAAACCAAATGGGAATTACCTATTAGCACGGTCGCAATATCTGAGTGGGTGAGCCTAATATTTTAGACAGCAGATGTAATGTGGTTTGCCTTGTTCGATAAGCTCTGCGTTATTCCTCAGACTTGGGTGTCGATGCGGGGATGTGTCAGTTGCGTCAAGGCTACTTTTTTTCTCTCAAAAATGCGTTTGGTTTGTTGAGGGATGTGAATAATGCCAAGAAGTAATTGACGTGCTGTCATTGTAAACCATCGTAAGGCTTCTCTGAGATTGGCTTCTAAAACACGAGCACGTATTTATGGATTTTTTTTGCGCCACTATGCCGTGCAAGGCACAAATCAATTTGACGGGAAGACGAGACTGAAGGTAACTGAAATCAAGCTGGTTACTTACTCCTTATTCCTTATTCCCGATTGAGTAAAGAATAAGTAACCAGTTACTTATTCCAGATTCAAATATTTTCACATACATTTGAATACTTATTCTTTATTCACACCGAGTTTGTTTTATTTATTCATTATTCCCAATTCAGTATGTGATTGGTTACCACTAGGTTAATGCAAAGCTCTTTAGGGAATGCATTGGTGTGACCCTAACATGACTGGAGAAATACGAGTGCTGTATAAAGCTGAATATAGACAGATCACGGACTATATGTAGGAATGGTTTAGGATATTGATAGGAATACGTGTTTAGTAATTTGATATGGGATTAATTAGTTGTGTTAGTCATTTGAGTCGTGTCTTGTGATGCATTGCGCTAAGTATTAGTATTCGGGTTCGAAAAGCTTACTAATGACGCAAGTAAAAGGGAAACCACAAAACAAACCATACAAGTGTGAAATTGGAGATTTCTCTTGTGTGGTCGTCATGTCCTTAGAGGAGAATTAGGTGGAGTATTTACGAGTTTAAGAAGCCTTCAGTTGACTTTGAATATTGTCTTGAAGTCCATGGAACTGGGGAACTTAGCACACTTGTAACCGATTTCCAGAAATTGGGGTTACATAAAGGGGGCTGGAGGGCCGGTAATGCTCATGCCGCAAGAAGATAATATCTTCCTTATACAGTTTGGTCGTTAAGTATCACCTTTAAAGAGATTTGACAAGGAACCTTCTAGACATGTTATCTCTAGAGGATACTGTAGTCACGAAAGAAGACCTGCGGAATTTCGTTGAGCCTATTTCGAGAAATCCACAAGAAATGTCCTGACGAATTTCGTCGAGAGGAAACAGCGAAATAAGGGACTCCGTATGCGTACCTGGTATTAACCCCCTGCCCCCGGAAAAAATAAACAAACAACAAAAAACACAACAATACACAAATGTTAATAGAGTGTATCGATAGTTTGTACTAACTGAATACCTCCTAAGAGGATTTTGATTTCAACGTCTCTTGCACAGTATCTAACTAGGTACACGTTCTAATAGAAGAAAAAGATATGTTTTAAAAAAATTCGTCGAGGCGATTTCAAGAAATCTACTGTAAGATGGAGGGCGCGTAAGATACATGCCGTAACAACATTATACCTTTATACAGTTTTGAAATGGAATCTTCCTTGATATTTTATCTCGAGGGGATAGAATCAACTCTCGAAGGAAGTCCTGACGAATTTCAACGATAGCAAACCGCGATATAAGCTGCGTCCAATGGGTTCGGGGTATGCAAAACACGCACAGATTAATAGACTGAACAAAGAGTTTGTACTAATTGAACCTCTGATTAGAGTCCTTTGATTTCAACGCGTGTTGGGCATTTCCTGGTTAGGCACCCGTGCTTAAAGTATATAACATTTTTTTTAAATGAATAAGTCGAATCGATTTAGAGAAAGTCGCGGCCACATAGAGGTGGTCGGGTACAACACATTCCGTGTGAAAATTGTATTTTATGTATATATTTGGGCCATTGAGTCCCTTCTTTATAGAGTTTGACATAGACCCTTCTTTAACATTTTATCTATACGGGGATTGAGTCCATCCACGAAAGACGTCATGACGAATTTCGTCCAGAGGTAACAAGGAAATAAGGGACGCCATATGGGTACCGGGTACGCAAAACACAAAAATGTTAATGGATCGTATCAATAGTTTGTATTAATTGACCCCTTACTTAAAGGGGTCTGATTTCAATGCCTCCTCTCATACAGTATCTAAGTAGGGCCCCATTCCAACAGTAGGAAAGGTTTGAAGAAAATTCGCCTATCCGATTTCGAGAAATTTGCAGCTAGAGAAAGGAGGTCGAGTACAACATATACCGTTGTACAGATGGGCTATTACGTCCCCTCTGTAGAGTTTGGATATGGGCTCTTCTTTAATATTTTTTCTCTAGGAGATAGAGTGCATCCACAAATAAAGTCCTCACGAATATCGTCGTGTGGTAAGAGCGAAATAAGAAGTGTCCGACGGGTACCTGGTGTGAAAAACACTCAGATATTCATAGGTTGTATCAATAGCTTGTACTAATGGAACCTCCACTTAAAAGATTTTGATTTAAACGCTTCTTGGACATTATATAGATAGGGGCCCATTCTAACAGCAGGTAAATATAGAA
>JAECUM010056132.1:0-12182 GCA_016617855.1 Megalonaias nervosa | reverse complement strand
CCCAACCACACGCATCAATTGGGAGCAGGACTGGAGCCGGCGATGCGTGTGTGGTGCCTGCCCTGGGAGATGTCACCATTAGCCAGGTGCATCTGAAGTTTAAAAAAACAGCCCTTCTCAGGGCTAACCAGATCTCTAGAAAAGAGAACTTATTCAATTTACCAATTCGTGTGAATGTAGTGTAGTGTGACTATAAACACTCACTCTTTACTGATATGTGTGTGTGTTTGTGTGTGTGTGTGTGTGTGTGTGTGTTTGCATGCGCGTTCGTTGGTGTGAATAGTATATGGGGGTGTGTTTTTCTTCTCTTCCTTCGTTGGTGAGGATAGTATAGTGTGTGTTTTACGCTTGCTCGTTCGTTGGTGAGGATAGTATATAATATGTTTTTTTCTCATCCCGATTGTGTGGATGGTATGTTTGTGTGTTTTATGCTTGCTCGTTCGTTGGTGAGGATAGTATAGTGTGTGTTTTATGCTTGCTCGTTCGTTGGTGAGGATAGTATATGGTGTGTTTTATGCTTGCTCGTTCGTTGGTGAGGATAGTATAGTGTGTGTTTTATGCTTGCTCGTTCGTTGGTGAGGATAGTATAGTGTGTGTTTTATGCCTGCTCGTTCGTTGGTGAGGATAGTATATAATATGTTTTTTTCTCATCCCGATTGTGTGGATGGTATGTTTGTGTGTTTTATGCTTGCTCGTTCGTTGGTGAGGATAGTATAGTGTGTGTTTTATGCTTGCTCGTTCGTTGGTGAGGATAGTATAGAGTGTGTTTTATGCTTGCTCGTTCGTTGGTGAGGATAGTATAGTGTGTGTTTTATGCTTGCTCGTTCGTTGGTGAGGATAGTATAGTGTGTGTTTTATGCTTGCTCGTTCGTTGGTGAGGATAGTATAGTGTGTGTTTTATGCTTGCTCGTTCGTTGGTGAGGATAGTATAGTGTATGTTTTTTTCTCATCCCGATTGTGTGGATGGTATGTTTGTGTGTTTTATGCTTGCTCGTTCGTTGGTGAGGATAGTATAGTGTGTGTTTTATGCTTGTTCGTTCGTTGGTAAGGATAGTATATCATATGTGAAGTGAGTGCAAGGTATGTTTTCCTTCACGTCCGTGCTTGAAGTATATAAAAGCATAGCGTTCGTCATTCGCGCCATTCTACACAGAATAAAAAAATGACTGGCAGCATAGAATTATTTAACAAGTTAACAGATAGTTGGTGGTGGATCATGGATGGAGCCTACGTGCTGGACAGACTTGACAAAGAATGGAAGTTCCCAGGTAGCCTAGACTTGGTGAACAGTTTGAAAGCAGCAAGTTATCATTTGCAAATGATAACAATAGAAGAAGCGGATAAGTTGAGAGGAATCATCAATCCTAAATACTTCAGAGTGGGAACTTTAAAGCAGGTTCTGGATACTGTGATCCAAGTGAAATGTTTTTTGGAAGACATCTTCCATTTAATGGAGTGGCCTTTTGTCAAAAAAGGCTTAGATAATATCAAGAAAGGCGAAGACCTAATGAGAAAAGTACTGGAAGAAGAAGTAAAGAAGATCAAGGAAACGTGGAAGAAAGAAAGAAAGGACAAAGAAAACCAAAAAAAGAAAGAAGAGTTTGGGAAATTGAACAACAATTGGATGAAAGTGCAAGACAAATTCAGAGCTCTCGGACATCCTGACTGGATGCCCGAAGAAGAAAAGAAAAAGAAGAAAGGAATTTTTGACAAAGTGAGAACATGGTGGAAGAAGTGGAGACAATAGAAGAAGAAGACAAAGGTCCTTTTCAGGGCCACTTCCAATACCTCGAAAAGATCTTAATTTTCATTTGGTCTCCCCCTAAACGAATATATATATATATATATAAAACCCTTCCTCTACTAAAAAAAGAAACATGCCACCTGTCGCTTATCGCTCTACAAACCCACAGTCTCCTAGTCACCGCTCTACAAAATTGCCATTGTCGCTATACAGACCCAGGGTGTTGACCTACTTCTTGTCGCTATACAGGCCCAGGGTGTTGACCTACTTCTTGTCGCTATACTGGCCCAGGGTGTTGACCTACTTTCTTGTCGCTATACTGGCCCAGGGGGGGTCTGTAATGCTAATTCCCATTGTCGCTACGGTAACCCACTATACTACTAACATGACATGTTATAATCAATGCTTTTAAGAATCAATTTAAAGAAAACAAAAGCTTGAAAATACAGCTCGATAAGGGAAGGATTAAAGATTAAGGATTAGCAGGAACAAGAAAACATTGAATATTTTTGTTCTTAATCAAACCGAAAAGCGTCTGTAGTGGAAAGGTGTAACAAGACCTTAAAGACGGTAATGTGGAACTATTTGACGCAGAAGAAAACCAGAACATGGGCTGACGTTTAAACAGAGCCAATTGAAGGATACAAAACACTCAATGCGGATCAATAGATATAATTCCAAAAGAGGCAAGTAAGAAAGAAAACACATCGAGAGTAAGCATTAAATCCCATTTGTTTAATTGGTAACTGTTAGAAAGCCTAAATTTTAAAACAGGTGAAACAGTCAGATTTTTAAAGTAATAAACCACATTATTTTCAAAGGGCTACCTTCCTTACATTACTGAGAAAGTATATAAAATTGAGCAAGCAGTTGTAGGTGATCCAGTTGTTTACATACTGCAGAACATAAAGAGAAAGAATTCAGAAGGCATGTTGTATGAAGAAAAGAAATGTCTATACGACAAAAAAGATGATATATACTAAGTCGAAAAGTATTTGAGGCCAAAATAATGAACGCTAAAAGGTATCGACTCGTTAAAAGGAAGAGACATGATCAATTGTTTAAAAGTTGGGAACCAGCTGAAAATAGTATGCCATTAAATAAATGATATGTGAAAGACATACCTCTCTTCCAGGTGAAAGACACACCTCTCTTCCAGAGACGATGTACCAGTAGTCCACATAACCTCCGAATACGTAGAGAGCAGTGAATATAAAAAGTCGAATCAATGAGTATACCTGGGAAAATAGTGCACGAGAGCTTGACGGAATTAAAACCTGAATGATATGATAAATACCTGAGGGAATAAAAAATACATTTAAAAAAAAGAAACATTATGCGTAAATAAGAAAATGGTACGAACGATAAACGTGATACGTCGACTACGAATGTGGATAATATGATAGCAAGGAAATATATGACATCACATATCAATCGAAAAGAGATATCATAAAATATGAAGTTGATTACAAATACATGTATAAAGCTGAAAAGCAAATAAAATATATAATATTACAAATTAGTCTGACGTGTTCTAGGAGTCAAGGTGGACCAATGGTTAGCATGCCGGACTTTGGCCGAAATGTTGCGGGTTCAAAAACTATTATCAGATCATCCTTGGTCAGCAGTGACTTGTCCGCATGTGAGGGAATTTCCTAGAAATTCATCTGCACTAAATAACCTACTTGCGTTGATATTCCGTGGAGCACTGACCAAACTAACTTTGCTGGACATGTTATCGTCACAGATTCCAAATATAAATACTTAGTGTTTGAGTTACTGGTATTTGTATAGCAACGAACTAATACTTTGTTTCTGGTTGATGACTGTGGTAGTCTTGAATATGAAAAGAACAAAGCAAACTATCTAACCAAACCAGTGGTAGAAATTTGGAAATACCTGTTTAGTTGATGGTACAAAATTACAACTCTGCGATCAAAGATTTAAGAAAGGATACAAGTTTGTTTGATTGCATTTTGCAGCAGCAAGAAAATAAACTGAAGGAGAATGAATATATACTTTGAAACGGCAAAAAGAAAGAGACTGTTAAAATTAGACTTGTGTATCCATTTGACTATAGAGTATTTACGTGTTGTAAAGTATTTAAATGGCCATCAAAATAATGCTTGACATACACTATTTCACTTTTATGCTTGCTTGATCTAAGTTAAAAAAATATTCTCAAATTTTCTTGCGATTAACTAAACAATATTTGTACATTTCGAGACTCACGTTAGTTGCGATCACATTATTGTATTCCTTTAAATACTTTCATTTCGACTTCGTTATAAATGCATACAGTTTTCATATTAAGCCACAAAACTCTTTAATAGGAATAACATTCAGTTTATTTTTTAAAATGTGCAGGAAGTTTCTTAAACATGTTGAACTTTGAATAGTCACAAGTGTCATAAAACGTGATGTTATCGTCTGAATAGTCAGTTTTCAGTGGCAAAATAGTCTCTCTATCATGTTTAAAAATATTGTTGTTCACTAATTCTAATTTCTCGGCGTCGACTTATTCTTATTCCGTACACTCTGAACACGAGATTATTTTTTAAAACTTTTTTATTTACAGATCCTTTGTATATCTACTATCACGAACACTAATTAGTCAGCTGTTTTAAAGTATTGAAGAATCATTTAAATCTCAGAATGGTTTGTCAAGGATGAGTCCCGCATTTGTTGACGGCTGATCAAAAACAGATGCTCGACAGATATGAAAAGAGATACTAGATGCGTTTGAATGAGGCCGACATATGTGATGAAAAATGGATTTACTTTCTGTTAACTCGTCTCAAGAGAAAATAATAGTTTGGATCCGAGACAAAAATCGCTCGACGTAGCCGGACTGTTGACGGACTTTTATGCGCAGTTTTAATCTATGCAAAAAACCCGGTCGCCCAGGCATTTGTGCCTGACTCTACTTGTGTCGCTGTACATTTGTGTGCCTCCAAAATATTGCCACGTGTTGTGGAATACTACCAAACCTACGTCCGCCCACCGGTACCAGAAGTATCCATCCACCTGAAGACAACGCACTGGCGCATTAATCCACCGTCTCGACAGAATTCTCAGATTTCTCAAAGGAACACATAATCCAAACTTCGCCAAATCCTCTTGTTTAGCTGCAAGTGACTTTAGACTGAATCACGTATCTAAAGATTCAATGAGTGGCAGACGATTCAAAAGCCGTCATGGGTTGGAGGTGCAGTTTTCCAGTATATGAACAATCCACCAAAACGTGAATAGTAAAAGGCGTTTAAATATTGGATAATCAGACTGAGAAAGTATGTAAAGGTACATGGAGAGTACTTTTGAAGGAATGCACTGACGTACTGTTTAATAGTTAAAAACTTGTTTATACATAACACTGATATTCAGAATGTTTTAAATACCCCTCGCTTCTTTTCTTCTTTCGAAGAAACAAGAAAGAGTAGACCGTATAATATAAGACAAAATGTAATTTATCGTAGCACACTTTGCGAAGTCAGTATTTCACCTTCTGAAGTAAGTATTGCACTCGGAAAGGATGCTATTAGTTTGGTATTGTATCCACGTCAACATCTTGGGGTATGCTGTGTCAATAGTAGTATTTTTGAGCAACTTCGTTGTGAAAACGAGCAGATGTCGGATTTAACTCGCAGAGGGATTGAAACGCTTATCACTCTGCCTTGTTTAATTTTCATCTCTGCCTGAGCCCTTGAGGTTTATAAGTATTATTTCTTAAGTATATTGGAAAAGTTATCACTGCCACGCAGGTCATCACTAACTTTGCAGGAGAAGTCAGTTAAAAGAGATGAACTGCAGACAGTGAAATCTTAAGAGGAATATGATCTTGTGGCACGATGCAGGGATACAACGTATCATTAAACAAGTAAATATTATGTTTTATGATAAAGTCGTCTGTCTCTTCCCTTTGTCATTGATATCTTTCCAGCCCCAAAGCGTTTGGTGGCCGTTAAAGTCTCTGTACCGTTCAGTAAGATATATTGCTTGATTGGTGTGTTTTGGAGGAAGATATATTGAACATTGTGAAAGAGTTTATGTAACGACAACTAGAATTCAGATTAATTTGAATCTGTGGAGCTTTTTGTGGTATGATAGACACTCCTCCAGCAGATTTATCAGTGTATTTTCAAACTGTGCTGTACGAGGTGAAGTTTTTAAGATTAACTATGTCGTTTGTTTTTATAAAGGCCTTCTAAAGACAAACATATATTGGATCATATTCTTCAAGTAGAAGACTAAATCCATCAACATTTGCCTTTTAACCAGTTCCTCTTATTATGGTGTGGGACATATTCATAAAACTGGTAAAAGTACGATACTTCTGGAATCTTTCCCTGTGCAATATCAGGTTGCGTTCCAGTATCCATGCTGTCTAGAGCTTGAGCGGATCGTTAGATTCTTCTTGAAGCTTAGTAGAATCTTTAAAACCTCTCCTTGTTGAGTTTAGAGCATGCGTTTACACTTCTATTGGTAGCTGCTCTTTTGGTGGATCTTACTTTATTTTGGTACCCGGGTTTTATTGCTTTTTTTTGTTCGGCTCGATTTAATTTGTCTTTCCCTTGTAGCATTGAATTTCATTTTATTTGCTACACTATCACATATTGGCCTTATCTGTTTCAATCTCGGTTTGGGTGGCTGCTATCATGTGTTTTTATGGCGTTAAAACTGTGAATTATATTAGATCTTCTAGCCTGTAATATTTGTTTGTGTACCGACAGTGTTTGTTAAAGGTTTCTTCTGTTCTTTAGTCGCGCTGGCATAGGTTTTGACAGCTGTGTTGAGTGCCGTTGTGGTTTCCGCAAAAGTCAAGGCTTCAATAAGGCCCAGGCCTTTGTCTTGTTTCACGCATTGGATCTCCTTCTCGAGTTTCGACTTAGGGTAGTCTTTGGAGTACGAGAAATGTATTCTGGCAATTTAAAAACGAGAATTTTTCGTGCAGGACGATCCATGGTGAACCCCTGTCCCCATCTATGGCAGACTGGTTTTTATTTCAGTCATCGTTGTTGTGGCCATATTTCTTGCGGTTAAAACACCGCAAATGTTTAGGAATTAAACCGTCGAGAATGATGTTCAAGAATCTGTCTTTGATTGATATCAGATATATGTATTTGTTGGAGTCACCTTGTCAATCCAGTGAATGTTAATTATTTCACTTGTGACACATTCTGAAGGCTGGAATTTTCGAGTATCTCAGTCTCACTGCAGCCATCCAAGTGTTTATATTAAACAGCACATCTTGAAGAGTTTAGAGAATTGTATGCAAATGCCTAAATGAATACCGCCACAAAGTGCTTAGAGCGAAACAGATTGTCCGAGTAAGCTTTGCAGCTATAATGTAAAATCAGTTGGCCCGAACTAAGTGTTTTACACTTTCTTGGCTCTCGGGTCAAACTCGGATGTGCTTTAGCCGTCACAAAAGGTCATATCTGGACCAATTTCTCTGACCATAACGAGTTCCCTCACCTGCGTAGCTGGTTGATTTGTTCTTGGTCCTTGTGAGTACAAGTCACACACACGCTATTGGCTGAAGATAATTGATAATTCCAAAAGAATGGCGTAAAGTAATAATATATCCTACATACAAGATATGAGATATTCAGAAGCTTTCCATTAAAGACGTAGTCCACTGTGAAATGTCAAAGGAATATTTTTGAAAAAAAGGTATGACAAAACCGGATGTGAGGATAAATTCAATGGCTATAAAACTATTGATTATTGTTTTACATTATGTACAGTTACATCATTATTGATCATTGTTTTACATTATGTACGGTTACACCACTATTATTTATTGTTTTACATTATATGCAGGTATGCCACTACTGGTTATTGTTTTACATTATATATGGTTATACCACTATTGATTATTGTTTTACATTAGATGCAGGTATACCACTATTGGTTATTGTTTTACATTATATATGGTTAATCCACTATTGATTATTGTTTTACTTTTATATAGAGTTATACCACTGTTGATGATTGTTTTACATTATATGCAGTAGCACAAAAACATCTGTGTAAACAAAAAGTAGAAGGTATTGTGCTTGATTTGATTTTTCTAAGTGCTTTTATTACTTAAAACACCACGTCTGATTTTATATATAGATAGGAAACAATAAAAGTTCTAAAATAGTGAACTGCTGATATCGATGTATTCGCAAATAAACTCTTGTGTCTGTGTCACGGAGGTTTTACATAGGTTTCATTGTGAAGTTGGCGGAAAGCAAGGTTATATGTTCAGAAACAGATATAGGAACTATAGAGATGTCATAATAATAGAATGAAAGTTAATTTAAGTAAAACTAAGAATATGGCATTAAGAAGGGAAAACACTTGAGAGCGACAAAAGGAAATCATATTAGAAGAAAGAACAATTAGAAGTTGTTTCTTAAAAATATATTGGATTGTCTTTGATTATAGCATTGTCGTGGAATAACTTTAAGGGTTCTTTGATGTAATGTGCTGAAGGGCCATGTGCGCAAAATATAAATTTATAAACTTTCATAATGTTGATCGTAACAAAGCACCATATCTGTGGCATCACACGTGAGTAACTATAATTATATATGGTTCAGAAAATTGGGGATATGAACATTCAGAAAATATGGAGTTAAAGACTTATTTAGTCAGGAATGGTATTAATGTACAAAATCATATTCCAAACTTAATTTTAATTGTGTAGTCAAAAGCCTATCAGAACCATAAAAATATCTTGCATGTGTTAACAATATATATATATATATATATATATATATATATATATATATATATATATATATATATATATATATATATATATATATATATATATATATATATTAGCATTGTCTGGTTATAATCTGCAGATTATAAAAAGGAGGGGGTGTTGACTTTACAAAAGGGACGATAGAATATGTAAATTCTGTAAATGTAACTTTACTGGGTGTATAATACAAGATGAAAGCTATTTTTTATTATTCTGAACAATGATATAAAAATCAAATGGAATTTAGATAATATGTTTTGTTGGAATAATTTGCAATTAAAATTTTCCGCAGAAACGATAGCAATATTATAAAAGATACACGCAAAATTATCATTTAGCTGGTATGCAACCTGTTTCCTTTGAGTAGCTTTATCCAGCACATGAACTAGTAATCACCCTAATTATTCCTTAATCACCGAATTACTCCGCATAATTACTATGAACATCCTCTGCTGATTGGGAACCTTCATAAATTATCCTCACCATCTCAATATTGAGTTTTTGTCCTTTTGTCGCTCATTAGTAATAAACCATATTGATACATAACTCTTTCTCATATAACCATTATTGTGGCCTTATAAAGCCTTTCAGTGCGCCGTAATATCATGCTCAGTCGGCCAGCCAACCAACGTATTTAGCCGTATGAGGTAATAACATTTAAAGAAGACGGATGTATACGATGTACTACTTCACAGATGAAAACAATAAATGTCAGTGTCTTCTTGAGACTATACAGCACGCTCTTTTTCGTAAATTGTTGCTTTTATATTGGTGGAATACACGTTACAAACGTTTGGGATGTGTTGAAAACAGTGATAAAATTATTACGTTTGCTACTGAAGACGAAATAATCATTAGACTTCGTGAAATCTTGCCTGCGGATCAATTCCATGCTGGTAATAAAGGATACAAATTATGAAAGGTTGTGTTGTAACTTTAATATTTAAATGTGTCTGGAGTCATTTACTTTGACGCACTTAATGACCTGCATTTATGTTTTCAGAAATATACTAGAATAAGGTTAATAGCTTTTAATTCTAGCACAGAAACGTGTAACTCTCTGGTATAGTAATTTGTACTCCTCATGACATGCCATCATGCCAACTCAGCTAATGTCGGAATGATCGTCATATTTTATGACGCACATTCTGTGAAATCATTAATACCTTAGCTTTTTAATGCGTAGTTTTGTTCATGCAGAAAATATATTTTTAACACAATGTTTCGTAGCAAAATAATATTGTAATTCTTTGAATACTTATTTGATTCACTTCTGATGGAGATACCAAGAAAAAAGCTAACTCTAGTCACTGAAAAACCTTTATATAAGTTTCAAATTACTTACAGAACTATTAAAAGTGAAACATTCAGATATCTAAAATGTCTAGAATAAATGAATGTAAAAAGAAAATAGAAACTGGTACTATTTAAGTAGAATTGTCGAGCTAACATCACATATAGATGTTTTAAAAACCGATTCGCTGATAGAAATAACATGTAACAACATTTTTGATAAAAATAATTTATAGAATATGCAGATTAAATTATAAAAAAAGCAAAATATGTTGGTTTTTTTGTGGTATGGTAAATATTAATAAATTTAATTCATGAGTGTTGCGATTCGATTAAACTGCATAACTGGATAGTCACAGTCCTAACAACAATCTGCAACAAGATACGACAGACAGGAGAATGGCCCACCACATGGACTCAATCTTTAGTCATCGTGCTCCCCGAGAAAGGAAACCTACAGCTATGCCAAAACTACAGAACTCTCAGTTTGATCAGTCACCCAAGCAAAGTCATGCTGAAGATAATTCTCAACAGACTAAAGCCTCAAGCATAGAAACTTATTGCTGAAGAGCAGGCAGGCTTCCGAGCAGGAAGGAGCACCACAGAACAAATCTTCAATCTCAGACTCCTTTGCGAGAAATACTTTCAGTATCAGCAGAATATATAAAACACCTTTATAGATTTCAAAAAGGCCTTTAATAGGGTATGGCATGCAGCCTTATGGGCAACTATGAGGAAGTACAACATCAGCTAAAACCTGGTGCAGGTTGTTGAGCACCTCTATGACAAAGCCACCAGTGCTGTCCTCATCAGTGGCAGCAGAGGAGATTGGTTTCGAAGAACAGTTGGAGTCAGACAGGGATGTATACTGTCACCTACACTCTTCAACATTTTCCTGGAAAGGATCATGGAGGATGCCTTGCATGACCACAAGGGCACTGTCAGCATCAGAGGAAGAACAATCACCAACCTTCGCTTCGCAGATGATATTGATGGTTTAGCAGGAGATGAAAAAGAACTGGCTGACTTGGTTGAACGCCTGGGCACAACCTCCACAGTATACGGTATGGAGACTAGCGCGGAAAAAAAACAACAAATTGATGAAAAACAACACCAATGGCATCAGTGCAGAAATAAGGTTAGTGGACAGAAACTGGAAAGAGTCACAAGCTTCAAGTACTTGGGGTCAATTATCACAAATGAGGGCTTCAACCAGAAATACTTTGCAGGATTGCCCAGACAACAGCAGTAATAAAAAGGCTGAGACCAATATGGAAAGATACCAACATTGCTTTTGGTTCCAAAATAAGGCTGATATGCTCGATTGTCATATCCATCTTTCTGTATGCTTGTGAAACATGGACGCTCACATCAAATCTACGAAGAAGGATTCAAACCTTCGAAATGAGATGCTACCGCAAGATCTTGGACATCTCATACATTGACCATGTAACCAACGAAGAAGTTCACAACAGGATCCAACGAGCCATCGGATCCTATGAAGACCTCTTGATCACTGTAAAAAAGCGCAAACTGAAGTGGTACGGTCATGTCTCAAGATCATCTGGACTGGCAAAAACAATTTTGCAAGGCACAGTGCGAGGGTGCAGAAGAAGAGGCAGGCAGAAAAAGAGGTGGGAAGACAACATTAAGGAATGGACAGGCATGGGAATTGGAGATTCTCAAAGAGCAGTAGAGAACAGGGAAAGATGGAGAGAATTGGTTGTAAAGTCAACTGTGGTGCCCCAACTACCTCTTGATTGCAATTTAACGGCGCATCAGCACTGTTAGGCTATTTAGCGCCATAAAACGGTTATATCCAGGATTATTTAAAAGTGGTAAAAGGTTCGTATCGACCAGCGATATAAAACCAGAGTTGAAGGTAAAACGATAAAATGGTAACGGTAAGAAATAAAGCTTCCTGATCAACGGGGAATGTAAATGCTGTGTGTTAATGAAGACAGATGAAACAGGTATTTAAAATAAAGGACGGTATATACATTACATAAAACTGCTCAAGGTGACGGCATTAAAATTATAGCTTAGAATAGATATTTATTTTTTTCAGGAATTCTATAATACAAGTCACGTTTATTTTGTCAAAAGGTTCCTTCATGTCATGCACATTGTAATACTGATCGCGCGTAGGTTGGAGGTCGAAACACCGTCATAAAATGCTTAACAATAAACGGTTCATTGCAAGAAATGCACTCTGGTGGGTCTTCTCATTTTAGTATGTGAGAATGGGTTATATAAGTATGATCAATTCGAATTCTTGCAATGACTACCTCCTCCCTACGGATGGTTCTGTAGGAAGGAGTCCATTCTCCTAGGGTTGGCTTGATGGCATGAAGTTTATTATTCACTGCATCATTCCATGATGCC
>JAECUM010056131.1:0-21825 GCA_016617855.1 Megalonaias nervosa | reverse complement strand
TATGTTTTACGTAAGTTTGGTAAAATTCAAGTTACAACAGGTTTTTATATGATTTTTTAATAATAACCAAATTAAATTTTGTGTAATGTCTCTCTTTTGTCTACACAGGTTTAACCATAGATGCATGTCCAAGCCTTATCCACCTCTGGGCATAATTCATATTTCAGTCAGTGTGAATAACAATATGCACATATTCAAGCAAACTGCTTAGATCAGGTTAAAGACATATAAAGGATATATATATATATATATATATATATATATATATATATATATATATATATATATATATATATTGTTACATGTAGGGTCGTACAAAAATAACGAGAAAAGAGTGAAGCCAACAAGCTTTGTATATTTTAACAAAATAATTTATTTCCCTAGAAAACAGTGTAAAAATTGGAAATAGAACTTATGGTTTGTGAATATAATCCAAAATTTAATCCTAAGATTGAAAAATACAAGTCCTATCACTAAACAGTTCTAATAGAATCCGGGTTGAAATCTCGATGAAATTCCAATATGGAGGCAGTGACGTCAGATTAGGTTGTTGTACTGGTGGTAACAGATCCTCGATTGAATCACAGTTTATAATGTTTCCGTTAAACTCCAGAATAAATTTCCACTGAATTTCTTACTCCCAGAACTTTTATAAAATAAAGGTACACTTGTTTAGTTTTCTAGAGAATAAATTATTAAATTCCAAAAAACAGATGAAAATCAAACTGGCAGCAACAATTAGAAACACCATGTTCCCTCAAGGTGTTAAGAACAACTCACTAAATCTACTAGAGAGCGTCTGTTTAAAGCCGCGATTTTAGATCACATGGTACTTCATGTGATAGGCTACGTAATTTACTAATTTGAACATCGCAATAAAAAAAATGAGAATTATCACATAGCTACAATAGCCCTATCTAAGAACCAAATTCTCACACTGAAAATATATAAAAAAGAAAGACTGTTTACAGTTCAGCTAACATGTGGGCTGAAATGACCTTGGCAATAGCCAATCGTTATCACTCAATGTTTACAAAATCTATGTACCAGTGTGAGATAAAAATAGTACTAATGTAATAGCTTTTACATTCTAAATAAACTGAATTTACTGGAAAAATATTGAATCCCGTGAAAATAATCATTACAATAAAATGTAATGAAACAAAATTAAAATATAAAAAAAATTTAAAACTAACACACAAGCAATTTAATTACATATTTGTAACAATATATAGATAGATAGATAGATAGATAAAGTTTATGTGTCTGTATTACGATTTAATGGTACTGGCCAGATGATGCTGATTAGAAGTTGTAAAATTGTAAGTATAAAGAATTTGCAATAAACTTAAGGAGATAAAATGTATTATGACGGTTTAGTAGTATAACAGCACTGTCATGGCTATATGATACTGATTAAAAGTAAAGTTCTGAAAATGTTATATAAAGAATTGGAGAAAACACTTTAGATATTAAACCTTCCCAAATAAATGTAATCACCGAGTACTGTATGATAAAATATATGCATGAAGTACTACACAGTAAAACATAAACATGAAGTTTTACACAATAAAAAACATAAACACAAAGTACTACATGGTAAAAAATATATACATGAAGTACTACACAATAAAACATAAACACGAAGTACTACACAATAAAACATAAACATGAAGTACTACACAATAAAACATAAACATGAAGTACTTCACAATAAAACATCAACATGAAGTACTTCACAATAAAACATCAACATGAAGTACTTCACAATAAAACATCAACATGAAGTACTTACTACACAATAAAACATAAACATGAAGTACTACACAATAAAACATAAACATGAAGTACTTCACAATAAAACATCAACATGAAGTACTACACAATAAAACATCAACATGAAGTACTACACAATAAAACATAAACACTAAGTGATCCACAGTAAAACATAAACACGATGTACTACACAGTAGAACATAAACACAAAGTGCTGCGTGATAAAATATAAAATATATACATGAAGTATTACACAATAAAACATAAAGTATTAACACAATAAAAAATGAAAAGGTAAAGATGTTAAAATTCTGTATAAGGTACATATAAAATATAATAGAGGTAAACTACATAGACACTGATCTGCCTGTACATTATGCAATGGAAGATCTGGGTCAATGTTGTTTTCAGTTTGGATCTGACTTGTACATTATGCAGTGGAAGATCTGGGTCAATGTTGTTTCAATTTGGATCTGACCTGTACATTATGCAATGGAAGATCTGGGTCAATGTTGTTTTCAATTTGGATCTGACCTGTACATTATGCAATGGAAGATCTGGGTCAGTGTTGTTTTCAGTTTGGATCTGACCTGTACATTATGCAATGGAAGATTTGGGTCAATGTTGTTTTCAGTTTGGATCTGACCTGTACATGAGTATATGTTACATGCTTTCACTGATCATTTCTCTTGTGTACAGATATGTCTGTGTACCCTTCTGTCCAAGAATTCTTGTTTTCACTAATCATTTCTCTTTCATACCGAAATGTCTGTGTACCCTTCTTTCCAGGAATTCTTATTTTCACTAATCATTTCTCTCATACAGAGGTCTGTGTACCTTTCCCTCCATGAATCCTTATTTTCACTGATCATTTCTCTCTCTTACAGAGATGTTGGTGTACCCTTCCATCCCAGAGTTCTTATTTTCACTAATCATTTCTCTTGTACAGACGTGTGTATACCCATCCCTCCAAGAATTCTTGTTTTCACTAATCGTTTCTCTTGTACAGACGTGTTTGTATACCCATCTCTCTAAGAATTCTTGTTTTCACTAATCATTTCTCTTGTACAGACATGTTCGTATACCCATCCCTCCAAGAGTTCTTATTTTCACTAATCATTTCTCTTGTACAGACATGTGTATACCCATTCCTCCAAGAATTCTTGTTTTCACTAATCATTTCTCTTGTACAGACATGTTCATATACCCATCCCTCCAAGAATTCTTACCTATTGCTCTTCAAATCACAATTGGGACATGACTGCAGAATTTTATTTTTTAGACTTAAATGTTTTTGTATTTATCAGTCTTACTGCTTTAACCTGAAGTAAACATGTCATAGTGTTTTAGGAATTTATCAGCAGGCTAAACGTACCTGGGCAATATTTTTAGGCTATGACCCCTTGGTCATTTATACCTTCGGCCATGACCCCCTTGACTCCTTGGTCATTCATTTCAGAAGATTAGTGTCTTACTATTATGACTGGATTCTAAGGCTGTATCATTTACCAAAATTTATATACATGTACACTGTATACAATAACTAAAACAATGCTGTTTGATTAAAACTATTCAAAACACAAACCTTTTCCAAATCTGCTGAAGGCTATTTATTTGTAAACCATAGACAGTATGCAGGTCATTCTTTATGATTTACCTGCTACTTTTATTTTATACCCAGATCCCCTTTCCTACTTTACCAACACACCCTCCAGCTTTAAATCTAAGGGAAGGCCCTGAATATGCATGTTGTATGACACCCAACTTGCGATTGTTTCATTGCTCTATATCTTTTACCTCTTATTACAATATGATTCAGTTATTACAACAATAGAAGAAAACCTTCCTTAGGATAGTCATGATGTTTTTATTTACAGCTATATATATCATTATAATGACAAAATTGATCATGCCTAACAAATATTTCTTTATTCCTTTCAGCCACAAAAATGTTAAAATGGAGCAAAGTTCTTCCCATAGTTGTACCTTTTTTGAGATACATTTTGTTAACAGGATCATTCTTTTCAAGACAAATTTTCATTAAATTTAAAATGTCATCATCTGATCGATTTTGATCCAGAATTTCCGGCATCACCTTTCTGCAGGCACTCAAACCGCGTTGTTTGTATCAAAGCTATAAGTATCTGCAGTCAACTGAAAACAGTTTTTGGGAAGTTGTATTTTACCTAGTTTTTCCAGAAATATTACTTGTATCTTGAATATATGAAAACTGTTTCTGAGCCAAAATGTTTAAATAAAATCTGTCCATTTGTCAATATCCTCAGTCTCACTTGAATAGTTTGAAACAACGGGCAGAACTTTATATAGTCCTGTTTACTAAAGGTTTGTGAATTTTCCAAAGATGATGGAGAAACTGCAATCGCTGTGGCTTGCAAGCTTAAAAGCAGTCTTTCTTTAGAATAAAATCTTACTCATTAAAGATTCTGTTAATGAACATGTTGTTCAAAGGTAAATAATGTGATTTTGTTTTTTAATTTTAATTTTTAAAATTTTGTCAGCAAGATTACTAAATCAGCAATGTTGTGTAATATGCAGCATAACCAGTTCTCGTTAATCTTTGGCTTTTTCTTGTGCGATCCCACGTGGGATATGTAAATCATCCATACTTCAAGAAAAGTATTAACAATTTGAAACGTGCAGTTCCTGCATCGTGACAGTCAGTTGCATGTTCATTTAAATATTTACTGATTTTGTAAACTCTTACAGGCAGTAAACTAAATTAAGCCATGTACACATGTAAACTTTCCAGCCTTACTAGATTCTCCTTCTGTTTCACTAGCACAAATTGAAATGTCATGAAAAATGAACTCAGAGAGCGGGGCTGAATGTGACATGCTACCTTATGTCATGGGTCTTGTCATATTTGCTGACCTGCTTCCACATGACCTCATAAGCTTCGTATTCCATCTCTGCAAGTAAAGAATCTGATAAGTTAGTTACCATTCAGTTTCTTCAAAAATCTTCACATTCTATGACAAAATCACAGATTCTGAAGACAAAAAAAAATTAGTGGAAAATACAATTCAAATTTTGTGTGATAGTGTTACTGTTGAGTGGGGTTTCTTTTTCACCAGATGGGCGACATAGCAATGATGATATCCTACCTCAGGGAGGTAGCCAACTGTGAGGCTGATGGACTGTCCTCAGTTTAATTGCATTGATTTGAAAGAAGTCACAATATGAAATTTTTTAATTCTCTGCAAGCAATAATTTTGAATGTCCCATTCAGATTGAATGAGGAAGGCATTGCCACAGTTTCCGTCCAAATCTATTCTAGTTTGATTTGCTTTGTTTATTTTTACAGGTATTGTCCAGGAGATGTTTTGATGATTCAACCACAGAACATGGAGGACACAGTGCAGGATTTTATTTCACATCTAGGCATCAATCCATATGAAGCTATAATCTTGAAACAGAATGACCCAGGTACTCACTACAGATGTAATGAGTCATCAATGCATATTATTTGTCATTTCAGTATTTTATGTAACAATATACTGCATCAATATTTGTACTGTTGGAATATCTCCATATGTATTGCGTCAGTATCTGTGCAGTTACTGCTGGAATATTCCCATATTACATCAGTATTAATTTTGTACACAGAATGATGTTTAGTTAACAGATTGGTTCCCCTACTCAGCAAGAGAAATGCCAGTCTGAGTGATAAAACATCAGAATGATGTTTAGTTATAAGACTGGTTACCCTACTCAGCAAGATGAGTGACAGTCTGAGTGATAAAATGTCAGAATGATATTTAGTTATAAGACTGGTTACCCTACTCAGCAAGATGAGTGCCAGTCTGAGTGATAAAACATCAGAATCATGTTTAGTTATAAGACTGGTTACCCTACTCAGCAAGATGAGTGCCAGTCTGAGTGATAAAACATCAGAATCATGTTTAGTTATAAGACTGGTTACCCTACTCAGCAAGATGAGTGCCAGTCTGAGTGATAAAACATCAGAATCATGTTTAGTTATAAGACTGGTTCCCCTACTCAGCAAGATGAGTGCCAGTCTGAGTGATAAAACATCAGAATCATGTTTAGTTGTCAGACCGGTTCCCATACTATAAAGCAAGATAAGCCACCATTCTGAGTGACAAAACATTAGAATTGTGTTTTTGTTGAATTTGATTATATAAAATGATGATTGAATTTTGAACCTGATTCTAACCCTCACCTTATTTTAAGATTAATGACTATGTGAAAAAAAATTCCTGTACCATAATGCTTTGCTAAGATGAAAATGGTGTGAGAAAAATAAAATGTAAACCCCTCAGCTGTATTGAACCCTCTCAGCTGAACATATTTCAGGTTTCAAGATTCAGGTAACTACAAAGGCGTTAATGAGTTAGTAACACATCAAATAACTACAGTTGCATTGTACAGTTAGTAACTACAGGGAATCAGATAACTACAGAGGCATTGTACAGTAAATACAAAAACCATGTGCGGTAGTTACCAATACTAGTGACCCTGCCCCACACTTACAATACCAACACAGCTACAGATTGGTTAGGATATAGTCAGGTTACCCTACCACAATCCTGATACAATACCAACACAGCTATAGATTGGTTAGGATATAGTCAGGTTACCCTACCACACACTTCAATATCAACACAGCTACATACACATTACATGTGATATGTATTGAATTATTACTAATGTATTTTATCACTTGCTAATTGTGTGAGATATATGTATGGTATCATTTCTGCTGTTTTGCAATTTTAGCAATAACAAATGTAATATTCTCATTATTATTGTTATCATTGTTTTTAGCTCTGCTGGTCATAAGGGATGGTCTGTCATCCATCCATCCATTAGCAAAGTTTTGTTATTGCTATTCATCCTAAACTACATGGAGGATTGCCATGAAACTTAACACCCACCTTCTTTCCATGGTTTGGTTAGTCTTTGATGAAAATTGTGCTTCCAGGCTTCTTGAAAATCTTGGTATCACTACTCCTGCTGAATGGATCATTATATCAACATGGGGTTTTCACAAAAAGACCTCTTGTGTTGTCTATTTGGGCCTGTATGAAAATAGTGCCAATGTGAGGTCCAATATGGCCACCACAGTGGTTATCTTGAAAATCTTATTATTGCTACTCCTTCTTTATAGCTGGTCATATCAACATGGGGTTTTCACTTTAAGACTTTTTATGATGTGTAGTTGGTGCTAAATGAAAGTGGTGCTGATCTGATGTCCAATATGGCCACCACAGCATCCATCTTGAAAATCTTGTTGCTCCTTCAGAATGGATGGGGTTTTCATTGCATGAGTTCTGATGCTGTCCAGTTGGTTGTAAATGAAATGGGTGCCTATCTGATGTCCAGTATGGCTACAAAAATGGCCATCTTTAAAATCGTGCTCTCACTACTTCTCCTTGATGAAATACAATACTGCCATGGTGTTTTCACCCGAAGACTTCTTATAATCTCAGGTTGGTCCAAAATGATAATAGTGATGATCTGATGTTCAATGTAGCTGCCACAGTGGCCATCTTGAAAATATTGCTAATCCTCAAAAATAAAAAGTAATATTGCATTGGGGTTTTCATCAGAAGACTTTTTATGATGTATAGTCAGTCCAAAATGAAAATGGTATGGATCTGATTTACAGTATGGCCACAGAAGTGGCTAACTTGAAAATATTGTTATCACCACTCTTTCAGAATGGATGGTTGTATCAACAAAGGTTTTATACTAAAACAACTTATGATGTCTAGTTGGTAATGATGGTACCATTCAGACATTCAGCATACCTACCACATTGATCATCTTGGAAATCCTATTACCCTCCTTAACAAAAATGGTGACTATCTGATGTCCAATATGGCCACCCTAATGGCCATCTTGAAAATCTAGTTGTCACTACTACTTCTGAAAGGAAAGTCATATTGACATGGGGTTTACACCAAAGTCATATTGATGTGGGGTTTACACCAAAGTCATCTTGATGTCGGGTTTACACCAGTCATATTGACGTGGGGTTTACACCAAAGTCATACTGACGTGGGGTTTACACCAAAGTCATATTGATGTGGGGTTTACACCAAAGTCATATTGACATGGGGTTTACACCAAAGTCATATTGACATGGAGTTTACACCAAAGTCATATTGACATGGGGTTTACACCAAAAGACTTCTTATGATATCAATTTTAGTTTAAAATGTTGCCAAGTTGACATCCAGTATGTCCACCACAGCAGCTAATTTGAAAATCATGTTGTCACTGAAAAATATCAAAGATGGTTTCAACACTCTATAGTTAAAGTAGAAGTTATCTTATCTTGAATTCCTGGAAAAAATTTTGGGCCAATGGAGTGTCAGTCCCTATAAAAAAACCTTTTGATATTATTTTGATAAAGTTTTTATTTTCATATGACAGAAATAAATACAAATTTTTGTTTATTTCAGAAATACCTTTACCTGATTTGCCTCAACCCTGTACAATGCATTATGTAGTACAGAATTATTTGGATATAAACTGCACCCCTAGGAGGTCCTTCTTTGAAATGCTGGCTTACTTTGCAGATAATGAACTAGAAAAAGAAAAACTACAAGAATTTTGTTCCACAGAAGGTCAGGTGAGAGAATTGTGGAAATTTTCTTATGAGAAACATTAAGAAAACTCTTCTTTTACAGACACAAAACCATACATGTTGTGTTTTGAGTTAGCAGAAAGAATGAGTGTGATATAGCATGGGGATTCATCAACTTGGGTGTGAAAATACATAATTAGTTCTGGTTGTGAAAATACCTAGTTCTGGTTGTGAAAATACCTAGTTCTGTGTATGAAAATACCTAGTTCTGGGTGTGAAAATACCTAGTTCTGGGTGTGAAAATACATAATTAGTTCCAGGTGTGAAAATACATAATTAATTCTGGGTCTGCAGTTTGGAAATAAAGTTTAAACAGCCATAATTTGGGTATGTAAACAGCCATCTGGGACACAAGATCAATAATTTATGATTATACGGGTATGTAAACAGCCATCTGTGACATCAGATGAATAACATGAGATTATATGGGTATGTAAAGAGATTTAACACCAATAAGAGACAATTTCTTACAGATTTTAAACTTCAGACCATTACAAATTTTGAGTCTTCTTTTTTGCATTAAAATAAACCTTTACATTGAAATTGACTGTTTGCATTAAAATTTAGCTTTGCATTAATATCTACGTTTTACAGCATTTAAATTTACATTTGGCATTGCATTTTTAAATATATAGGCTGTAATAGGTCTTACATGTCTCAATTGCTTTCTACACAAAATATTACCAAATATATTTACACACAGATAAGTATTTAGTATACGGGTTCTGGTGAGAATAATGCAAGTAATGTAGATTACTACCATAAGATATTTTACCAGCATGGCTACAGTATGACCTTATGGGTAGAAGTAAACATCTGTTTAAGGCATAATAAAATTGTTTAATAGGGGACTTTAATTCCTGGGTAATTTAAATGTTTCTGTAATTGACTTAAATCAGAAATTTCTCAGTGGCTTGTTTTTTGTTGATGTTTCATGTGTATTTTCTGAGATATATGTTTGTTTTACATTCTGAAGTGTTTTCACACAGACCTTGCTCTCCGATTAGAAGTTAAAACAGTGTAATCACACAGTCTCTTCCTGCACTCCGATTAGAAGTTCAAACAGTGTAATTGCACAGTCATTCCTGCATTCAGAAGTTCAAACAGTGTAATTGCACAGTCATTCCTGCATTCAGAAGTTCAAACAATGTAATTGCACAGTCATTCCTGAATTCAGAAGTTAAAACAGTGTAATCACACAGTCATTCCAGCTCTCAGATTAGAAGTTCAAACAATGTAATCATATAGTCATTCCTGCTCTCAGATTAGAAGTTCAAACAGTGTAATCACACAGTCCTTCCTGCTCTATAATTAGAAGTTCAAACAGTATAATCACACAGTCCTATCTGCATTCTCATTAGAAGTTCAAACAGCGTAATCACAGTCCTTCCTGCTCTCTCATTAGAAGTTCAGACAGTGTATTCACAGTCCTTCCTACACTCCAGCACTCACCTCTGTAGCCAGACAAAACATGTGGCAGATTTTATAAACCACTCTTATTCATAAATTACTGCATTTTTGCTTTGACAGTTTTTCACCAACTGTTACTGAAGGTCATGGTCATATGACTTAACTAGGAATGCACACAGTTTTTTTCTTCAAAAGATCAAAATACGTAGAAAGCAAGAACAATGATAGCTAAAACAACAGGGTACCAGACACAAGCTTAATGTTGAAAAAAAACCAACAATAACTAGGCGAGAAAAAGAAAGGAATTTACTCTGAGAGACAAAGGTCTTCAGATCACTGCCATGACCCACTCTGACACTCTACCCTATCTGTGATACTCTATAGGGGTCATCAACCCTTGGCTATGTTACGTATATGTAATTAAATTATTTGTGTGTTAGTTTTAAATTTCTTTTTATTTTATTTTTGTCTCATTACATTTTATTGTAAGGATAATATTTTACTGGATTTGACATTTTTCTCAGTAAATTTAGTTCAGTTCTTTTAGCCTAATTAAAACGTAGTAGATTGCTACATTATATTTTTAGCTGACCTAGTTCTTGACCTTGGTTCTGATTTTGTAAACACTAAGTGAAAATGATTGGTTATTACCAAGGTCATGTTCAGCCCACATGTTAGCTCTGTTGTAAACAGTTTTATTTTTAAATTCATTTCTAGCGTGGGAATCTGATTCTTAGATAGGACTATTCTAGCCTCCGTGCAAACTGACTTGTAGTGAGTGATCACATGACCCATCACGCGGGTTTGAAATGACGTTTTAGTTGGGTTTAATATTCATATCTCAGTGAATTTTAGTCAGTTGTAAAATAATACCTTGAGGCTGAAAGGTATTCCTGTTGTTGCCATTTGAGTTTTTTTATTTAAAATAATTTATTCACCCTGGCAAATACTCTTCTTCATCGCAAATTCTTGGACAAAGACATTTACTAAATTATTCGGAATTCAAAAGCCGGAATTATATTCTTGGTGACTCAACAGGGAACTGTTGACACATCAACACAAACTGGTTATAGAGGACATCATCGCCTTCCATATTGGAACTTCATCGAGATTCGAACTTGGATTCAATTAGAGCTTTTTAGTGATATTATATTTTTGAATTCTAGGATTAATTTTTGGATTAGATTCACAAAAACGTAAGTCCTATTTCATATTTTTACCTTGTTTTCTAGGGAAATAAATTATTTTGTTAAAATTTACAAAGCTTGTTGACTTCACTCTTTTCTTTGTTACTTTGTACGAGCCTAGTCACATAACAGGTAGCAAAGGTGGGGATAGGTATTCTGGTGCCATGTGAAGAGGGAAATAAAAGATAAATGCGTGCTATCTAAACTCAGATGTTTTGTTGATGGAATCTGCTGATTTGATGATAGGAAGAAAATTGGAATTATCAGGATTAAACGATTGTGGTTGGGTATTTCACTGTGACAAATACCCAACCATGATCATATAATCCTGTAATAAAGTTATGTTGTGCTGCGCAAGCTTTTAAAGTGCCCTTATTATACTGTACAAGATTTTTAAGTGCCCTCAGTATAAGTTTACGCAATGCCCTTATTTCGCTGTACAAGTATGTCTTTGCCACAATGTTAATGTATGTCTTTGCCAACATGTTAATGTATGTCTTTGCCAACATGTTATTGTATGTGTTTGCTAGAGACTGCATCATCTGAATTGTCATGAAGTGGTTTTGCAACTGCTGTTTGATTAAGATCAGGTTTGTATTCAATTAATATAAATGTGATATGCAGTGTCACAAGTTTTTTAATTTATCCACAAAAAGAAACAATAGACCAATTAACTTAAAGATTTGACTTTTGTGTACATTTCAGGAAGAGCTGTACAGCTACTGTAACAGAGTGAAACGAACCATACTTGAGGTGAGAGATGTATGCAGCCTCCATCACAACTTAGCTGTCATGGCCTTTAAAATAAGACAAAATGTTAACGAGGAATTGCAGCATGAATATAAATATATCATTGGATATAACCACTATGATTGTAGTATTTGTTCACAATGTTTTGATTGTTCCATGTAAACAGTACCTGTGAGTTTCAGCTGATTTCGACCATTGAAAAGCTGAGTAGTAAATAATTTGTCACATGTATGTGACTTTGCATATTCAAGATATCAGCACTAAAAAAACAGTTCTGATTGTGCTTGATCACAGTGCAGACATCAGATCACTCAAAACTGGAAGCAAGTTTACGTGGGAATAGATGCAAAAAAAACATAATGGGGTATTTACGATGGACTATACACAAAAATTAAACATCCCAGGATTTAAAGAATATTCAGATTCTTGGACAAAAAGTAGAGTATACACATGTGCTGTGTATACATTATTAGAAAGCATATCTTTATATGTATGTACTGTGTACAGAAAATCTATCTACATGTATGCTGTGTATACAATAATAAGACAGCATATCTGTGTACACATGTACCGTATATATTCAGTAATAAATATCTGCATGCATATTTGCTATATATACAGAAATAAGACAGTATATAGTATACATATGTGCTGTGTATACTGTAATAACACAGCATATAGCATACACGTGCTGTATATGCAGTAATAAAACAGCATATCGGTATACATATGTGCAACTGCATATACCATAATAAGACAGCTTGTAGTATACATAGGTGCTGTGAATACAATAATAAGACAGCTTGTATACATATTTGCTATGTATGCAGTAATAAGACAGTATATAGTATACATGTGTGCTGTGTATGTAGTAATAAAACATATCTGTATACATGTATGCTGTGTATAAAATAATACGACAGCATATCGGTATATATACATGCTGTGTATACAGTAATAAGACCGTATAAATAGAGGATCTCAAATGGGTAATGATTTAATATTGAATTTATGAAATTCATTGAATAATGTCCAGCTTTTGCTCACCAAGGCTCGGAAAAGCTGGGCATTATTCAATGAATTTCATAAATTTAATATTAAATCGTTACCCATTTGAGATTCTTTTTATCACATAGTTTTATTTTAATTGAAATTGTTTAGAGAGAAAGATGAAGGAATAATATTGTTCATTTTGACTGATATACTGCACCTTTCATTTGTTGTGTATCAAAAAAGTCCAGATGCAGTTCTACAACCATTAACATTTAAAAGCAGATCGTTTTTACAAATTATAAATCAGATGTCCTTCTGAATACATGTAACATTTTGCACAGACAAAAATCATTTCTCAACACAGAATGTCCAATGTGTGTGATGTCACATTGTTTGATACAGTACTGGTTAAAGTACAGTAGACAGTCCATGTTTACACTAAAGTGTGTCAGTGTAACAACCAAATATTTCATTGTCGTGATATTCATGTGAAAGGAGGATTACTGGATGCAGAAATTCCAGATTTACTGTAATGTATTTGTGACTGGATATTTGTATTATTTGATGTGGAACAATAGACTACAGAAGAGTTTTTTTAAAAATTATTTTGAGTAAGCATTGCATCACATAAGAAACATATTCTTGTTTGAGCTATTTTTTCACTTAAAATGCAGTGGTTGGATCAAGATCTTGGAGTCTGGTCTTTGTGTTTTACATCATTTTTCATAGAATGATATGCTGTACATCATGTATATGGAATAAACTGGCCATATTCAGACAGACATGACCATTTTATCCCAATTCCCTTTGGGGAATTGATTTAAAAAATTGCCACCAAAATGTTGATAATAATAGTGAAAACAAACAGATTTGGAAGGGGGAGGGGGTTAGGAAAATTTTCCCACAATAGCAGCTAAACAGTAAAGAAAATATTGTGCAAGAATTTCATGCACTTATTTGAACCAATCAGAATCATATAAAGTGCTATGTTAACATGTAATAGCAAAAGTATTAAACTGCACACACCATAGGTAAAGTTTACAGACAGCATATAGTATACATATGGGCTGTGCGTACAGTAATAAGACAGCATATCTACATGTGTAATAGTGTTTCATTACCTTATGCTGCAGAAAATAGTTCCAGAATTAAAATTCACTTTTATTCATATAAAAAAAGTTGTGAGTACAGTATGTTTATAGGGAAACCTGTATCATCTCTTCTGTGCTTGTGACAACAATACTGCATTGTGAAATGTGGGAATATCACGTATCCAGTTGAGATGATAACAGCTTTCCTACCAGCACACCATACTAATAATATATTTGTATCAGTGATGGTACAGCTTTCTTATCAACTTACTGTACTAAAAATTTATTTGTGTTAGTGATGGTACAGCTTTCTTATCAACTTTCTGTCCTAATAATGTATTTGTGTTAGTGATGGTACAGCTTTCCTATTAACTTACTGTACTGATAATATATTTGTGTTAGTGATGGTACAGCATTTCCTATCGCCTTACTGTACTAATAACATGTTTGTATTAGTGATAGTACAGCTTTCCTATCAACTTTCTGTACTAATAATATATTTGTATTAGTGATGGTACAGCATTTCTACCAATAATGGGTTTATATTAGTGACATGATATAAAATTCCTTCCAAACTTTTTGTCAAATTGTACAGAACTTTTTATTTGTTTGCTATGGCTTGGAAATGTTACATTGTAGAAAAGTTGCACATTAAAAATGTGTCCTATTGTGCATTATTACACTAAATAACACAATAAAAGTTTGTCGTATTTTGCATGACTACACTAAGTAAAGTTACATGATAAAAGTGTGTCTTGTTGTGCATTATTACACTGAGTAAAGTTACACAATTAAAGTGTGTTGTATTTTGCATGACTACACTAAGTAAAGTTACATGACAAAAGTGTGTCTTTTTATGCATTATTACACTAAGTAAAGTTACACGATAAAAGTGTGTTGTATTTTGCATGACTACAGTAAGTAAAGTTACATGATAAAAGTGTGTCTTATTATTACACTGAGTAAAGTTACACAATAAAAGTGTCTTACTGTGCAGTATTACACTAAGTTACTGTATAAATCATTTCCAGACTTTCTGGATTGTTACAGTTGCTTACCAAGAACATTAGAATAGCAGTATATTATCTGTGCAGGGATCTGGTCTTGGTTTTTTATTTTCTTTACCTAATAATTTAGTTGTTTACCTGAAGATATATGTGCAAGAAGCAATAGCGAAGAGGAAGATAGGCAGACAACAGCTCTTGCATTCATGAATTAAATTTTTCCATTTTAAGGAGACCCTGATTCTTCCTGAAAAGTCAGTTGTTATACATCATTGCTAGGAAATAGAAACATTTATTATACAAGAAAAATAATCAACAGCTGGAAAATTTCAGAAATCTTCAGCAGCATTTCTCAGTCTGTTTTTTTAATCCAAATATTTAATGTTCTTCTTTTCATTATTATTTTGATTGCATGCTACTTTTAATTTGCAAAATATTTTTGCATGTGTAGTTTTTTTAAGAATAAATATAAATAATGTGCCTTGGGTAATTTATATTGTTTTTCTTATTTTAGGTTTTACAAGATTTTCCCAACACTAGTGCCAATTTACCTTTGAACTATTTGTTTGATTTGATCCCTCACCTACAGCCTCGAGCTTTCTCAATAGCATCTTCACAACAGGTTTGTAAGCATAGTCTAATTGTGCTAAACCAATATCCATTTTTCAGACTATTTCATTTTGACCATGTTTTTCATTGACATGATAGCCTGATTAGAGGGATGACCACTTGTGATGGGGTTGAAATTGTTAAAATGCACTACTATGATAGTAAAACATCAATTGTGAGTACCATCGGAAGACATTGATTTTGACTAATACACTACTTAATACTAAAACATCAGTCATCAGTACCCAGTCAAAGACAGTATTTGACTATTACACAACTATAGGTGTAAAACAACAGTCGTCAGTACCCAACAAAATACTTTAACTAATGCACTACAACAATAGTAAAACATCAGTCATCAGTACCCAACAAAATATTTTGACTAATGCATTTCAGCAACAGTAAAACATCAGACATCAGTACCCAACAGAAGACACAGATTTTGTTTAAATACTTGAATGTCCAGAAAACTGATTTTATAAATAATACGATTTTATATCTGAATAAAATTCATTAGTCTGTATAATCAAAAAGTTTGGATAACAGATGCCCATATGATCCATGTTTTACTGTACTTTTCTGTGGGATATGGTGATTTTTTAACAGTATGGCCTCTGTTGAGATCAGTTCCATATCAATGCATCCTTTGTACACTGTTGAGACAAGTTCCATATCAGTGTATCCTTTGTGTCACTTTTAAGATCAGTTCCATATTAATGCATCTTTTGTACACTGTTGAGATGCATTCCATGTCAATGCATCCATTGTATCACTGTTGAGAGAGGTTCCATATCAATGCTTCATTTGTATCACTGTTGAGAGGGTCTCCATATCAATGCTTCCATTGTATCACTGTTGAGAGGGGTTCCATGTATATGCTTCCTTTGTGTCACTATTGAGAGGGGTTCCATATCAATGCATCATTTGCATCATGTTGAGAGTGGTTCCATATTAATGCATCCTTTGTATCACTGTTGAGAGTGGTTCCATATCAGTGCTTTGTATCATTGTTGAGAGTGGTTCCATGTTTATGCTTCCTTTGTATCACTATTGAGAGGGGTTCCATGTCTATACTTCCTTTGTATCACTATTGAGAGGGGTTCCATATCAATGCATCCTTGTATCACCAGTCTGAAACAATTAAATGGGATCCTGCTTTGCTAAATGTTTCATAGGTGAAAGTCAATTCTTTTAAGGCTGCCTGTGGTTTGTTGATGAGAATCAGATACAGTTTCACAATTGATCATCAGTAGCCACTAACCAATTATTGATAAATTACTGTTAGATAAATCTTTCGATGTATTGATGTACCATGTATTGATGTATGGACCCCATTTCATTTTTTTCAGGTTTTTCCAAATGAAATTCAGATTTTAATGGCTGTTGTTCGTTATAAAACCAAATTGTATAAACCCAGAAAGGGAGTCTGTTCAACGTGGCTGTCCAGTCAGGACCCAGTGACTGATGTTAGAATACCAGTCTGGGTGAGAAAAGGAACAATACACTTCCCAACAGATCCAAAGATACCTGTCATTATGGTTGGCCCAGGTTAGATTTTATTGAATACATTTTTTTTGTTTGCGTGCAGTATAGCAGGTATTTTTGATGCATTTCTAATTTTTACCTACCAGGTATTTTCATAAAAATGTCAGACATAAATACTGACATGTTCTCGATCTCAATATGACAGAGTCTCGATGTGACAGATGCATATTTTCATGTTCCCATCCATCTGTCCTCAAAGAAATCCATATGAATTGCATACTAAGGGTATTTACAGTTTTGCTTTCTCACTTTTTGCTTGAACACGGGTATTTGGGCCTTTATGAAACTAATCAACTGTGTAGTCTCTATGTTCAGTAAAATGTCATCTACTTCCTGAGTGGTCTACTTTATGCCTGTTTCTTGTCAGGAGAGCCCTGCTGCATATAAAATTTAATCATTCAGTCATGGAAAGAATCACATAGCAAGACGGCTTATGAGGGAAAGTGGTGTGACTTCAGGACTGGTGTAAAATCCATACCATTGTCTCTTTGAGTGCCTCAGTCTCAAAAGTAGCTGACGTTTTTCTCTGGCTGTTAGCCCCAATTATTATTAATATGGACTGCTCTGTGATATCAGACATCATGGCAGAGAGGATCTTGGTCATGACAGAAGCCTCTCAGACTTGTTGGCCAACTTTGATTTGCATAGGCCTATAACACTCACACAGTTTCCCAATTGGAACTTTCCTGAGTTCTGACTTCGCTTGATTCAAACAAATTCAAGTCCTTAGCCAGGACTTCACTAAAATTCCTTTCATACCAAAACTTTTGCCTGATAATGTTAGCTTCATCATGCAGAGTCAACGAGTTACATGCCCTCTCTGTTGGCCCATCTTATCTTATGTTTTGATCAGATGGCTTCGCAGTTCTTATAACACAGCCTGGTTTCATCACCAAGAATAGGTTGCCATCAGTGGGCAATCCAAGTCATCATATGAACTCTCCTGTATTGACACATCCCAAGAGACATTCAGACAGGATCTGGAACATGCTCTAAAGCTTTATCTGAGATGAACTGAGGCAATTAGTGGAGCTCGAAGACTTCTTTTTCTTCCAATCAAGACTGGAATAGAGGATAGAACCCCTCAAGTCCTCTCATCCTGACTGAAGTGGGTAATACGCACAGTATATACTGACACCTCATCAGGACAGTTGCCTCATGAAAATCTCTGCTTGATAGATCAGAGCAGTGCCTTTCACTATAATGTTTCAATCAGAGACATTATCAAGGCCATTGGCTGGCATGCACAGTTTACCAGACCCAATTGAAGTCTCTGTCACACAGCTGGGTACCAGACCCAATTGAAGTCTCTGCCACACAGGTGGGTATCAGACCCCACTGACATCAGCACAACATCGAGACAGGTACCCTACACAGTTTTTGCTTGATTTGCCTGAAAATTTTATTTGGTAGGAAGATCTCATTTATTTCTTTTTGCCAGATGTAAACCATATATCCTTCTTATGGGGAATCCAATCTTTGTTCCTCAACATTCCCTCCTCATACCTATTCTCCTAAAGTTAATGAGATCAGGGAACATATTCAGAGTTAATTTTCCTGTAAATTATGTTTCTTCTAGAATACTTACCTGATCACATTACTTTAATACCATCTCATCCTCCCCAAAATTTGAGCATCCCATTCTGCTCAGTTTAAAAGTAGCACCACCTGGTGGTGGCAAGGGGATGTAATGGGCAAGAGTTATTGACCTTTGTATAATAGAGAATTTTCATCTTTTGCAAGGGCTGGATTCAGGTGGTAATAGAGCTTATATTCCCAATATTAATTTTATCATGATTGTAATCTAGGAGAAATAGAATTTACTGAAAAATTTGTTTCCTAAATATTGCTTGTAAATAATATAGTTACAGTGTAACAGATTTTAATATTTCCCAGAATGCAAACATGTAGGTAGCTTTAGTGCCATGGTCCGATCTGGGAGGAAAAACAATGTTTGTTCTGCCAAAAAATGTACACAATCTCTTAAAAAAACTTTGGTATCAACAGTTTACATTATTCATACAAAAATATGGCAGATGAGTACAATGGAATGTAGAGTTTACAAAATCTTCTGCCTGCAGCCCAGGAGGCTAAAACAATGCTACCACATACCCTTCCACATGGTGGAACTAGGAATCAAACAGTTTACTAGATGAATAAAATGTGATGCAGGATTCAACAACTAATGCATACAACCCAGGAGCTACCAGAATGCTGGGTATGAGCTACCATATAACTTTCCACATGGTGGAACCAGGGATCAAACAGTTTCCTAGATAAATAAAATGTGATGTAGGGTTCAATAGATCCTGTGCATACAGCCCAGAGGGCTCGCAGGATGATGTGTTTGAGCTACCAGATACCCTTCTACATGCTGGAACCAGGGATCAAACCCTGGTTACTAGAGGTGTAACTTTGGATGCATTGTCTGACAAATCTTCTGCCCTTGGCCCAGAGTGTGGGCTACCACATGTTGAAATTTTTTTGCCCTGTGGTTTCCAGAATGCTGGGTATATGCTACTATATGTTGAATATGTAGCCATGGGGCTATGTTAGTGATGGGTATGGGCTACCATATGTTGAATTCATGCAGCCCAGGGGTTGTCAGAGTGATGGGTATGGGCTACCACATGTTGAATTCATGTAGCCCAGGTTCTACCAGAATGCTATGTCTGAGCTATCACATGCTGAATTCATGTAGCCAGGGGCTAACAGAATGCAAGGTATATGCTACCACATGTAGAATTCATGTAGCCCAGGGGCTACCAGAGTGTTGGGTATGAACTACCCTATTTTAAATTCATGTAGCACAGGGGTTACCAGAATTCTATGTCTGGGCTACCACATGCAGAATTCAAATAGCCCAAGGTCTACCAGAATGCTAGGTATGGGCTACCGTATGTTGAATTCATGTAGCCCAGGGGCTACCAGAGTGCTGGGTGTCAGCTACCATATGTTGAATTCATTTAGCCCATGGGCTACCAGAATGCCATGTCTGAGCTATCGCATGCTGAATTCAGGTAGAGAAGGGCTACCAGAATGTTAGGTATATGCTACCGTCTGTAGAATTCATATAGGTCAGGGTCTACCATAATGCTGGGTATGGGCTACCATATGTTGAATTCATGTAGCCTGGGGTTTACCAGAGTGCTGGGTTTCGACTACCATTAGTTGAATTCATATAGCCCTAATATTATTACTTGACATTTTAAACATTTATTTAAAATTTAACTAAACACAAATATTGTACAAAGGAGAATAAGTAATAATGACTTATAAGAAAGAAAACTGGAAATGCTAACAGTTTCATATTAAAGTGTCATCTTTTGGGCAGCTAGGTTCCTTTCCTTTTAACCAGCCAGATTACCATCTGATTTTAAAATGTGTTTGACTCTGTCAGATGTTAATGTAATAATGTTCAGCCTTTATTATGAAAAGGTGACATGAAAATTGATATAATGAAGATATTCTATTGAAATATTAGTATGTGAGAAGAGAGTGCTTATAATACGTACATTTGAAATATTAGCATGTGAGAACAGAATGCTTGTAATATGTACATTTGAAATATTAGTATGTGAGAACAGTGCTTGTAATATGTACATTTGAAATATTAGTATGTGAGAACAGAATGCTTGTAACATGTACATTTGAAATATTAGCATGTGAGAACAGAGTGCTTATAATATGTACATTTGAAATATTAGTGCATGAGAACAGAGTGCTTATGATATGTACATTTGAAATATTAGTATGTGAGAACATTGCTTATAATATTTACATTTGAAATATTAGTATGTGAGAACAGAGTGCTTATAATATGTACATGTCTAGACAATCAATAGTAAGTCTTTGTAAACAACATTTCTATCAGTAATTAAAGTAATTGCTTTCTCTTTGAAAGATAGGCATCTGTTTTAAATAGTAATGAAAATCAGAGTTATAAGATTTGTTTAGGCCATGGTAGGATTATTTTCTAATTGACTTTGTGGTTTTCCAATTATGGTAATAATTATTCAGTATCAGATATGAATGTAAGAAAGACGTGGAATAAATGTTTGTATATGGAAAGACATGGAATAAATGTTTGTGTATGGAAAGGTCAGGTTAGACTGGATGCATTGCATCATTGGTTTGTGCAGAAAAATATATGTGTGTTAATATGACTTTGACATTACAGGGACAGGATGTGTGTGTTAATATGACTTTGACATTACAGGGACAGGATGTGCCCCATTTAGAAGCTTTATACAAGAAAGAACTGCATCCAGTATTGGAGGTAAATAAGTATTCCAAAATATCTCACTAGAAACAACTAGTAACAACTGTGTGATGCGATGTTTAATTAGTTGTTGTTGTTGTTATAGGGTTTAATGCCATTTTTCAGCACAAGATAGACTATACATGGCAGCCATTATATAAATGGTGGAGGAAGAACCCAGGAAAACTCAGAAAGAAACACTGACCCACGAGA
This sequence comes from Megalonaias nervosa, assembly GCA_016617855.1. Classification (NCBI taxonomy): domain Eukaryota; kingdom Metazoa; phylum Mollusca; class Bivalvia; order Unionida; family Unionidae; genus Megalonaias; species Megalonaias nervosa. The sequence continues at coordinate 349 of JAECUM010056131.1, read as the reverse complement.
AGCTACTACCAAGCTTTCTCACATACCCACATTGGCCAATCCTGAGACTTGAACCCACGCAGACAGAAGTGAGATGGCAGTGATCCATAATGGTGAGCACTTTAGACCACTCGGTCACACAGGGCCCCTGTTTAATTAGTACTATCACAGTTCAATATTCATCATCCATACTCACCAGGCAGAGTTCAAATTATGCAGATTTGACAAAGGTGAAACAGGGTTTTCTCTCACTGTGCATATTATTCATGCTGAAAGCCAAGATACTGGGCAAAGAATATGTCTGCCTAGGGTTGTAATGGGGCAAAGAATATGTCTGCCTAGGGTTGTAATGGGGCAAAGAATATGTCTG
>JAECUM010056130.1:0-22686 GCA_016617855.1 Megalonaias nervosa | reverse complement strand
TTTTGATCGATCGTTCACCTCAACGTATCCTGTGGTGTTACAAAGAGTGGCAATCGGCGTACAGTCTCTTGTGAGGAAGTCAAGACGATTCCTGCGTGTTTGTGGAAGGCTTTCCTGGCGAAGACGACGCGATCGTGTCTGACCTCAGTGAAACTCATCTGGTCATCTTCGACGACATGTTAGGAGAAGACGAAGAAGAAATTAAGCTGTGGCTTACGCGCAAAGGGCATCATCGTAATGCCAGTTACGCAAATGGCAGATCTCCGCATCAACACTGAAACAAAAAAAAACAATTCATTCTGAAACCCGGAGATAGCGGTTCTCTAGGAGATGTCATTATTCGTTCTCTTAAAATGGGATCCCAATGTCCCAAAGACATATACACGAAACAAACCACTCCCCGACCCAAAGGTACCCAGAAGAAAAAGAGCAGTTTGTCAAGACCAGGTCACAGCCCCAGGAAAAGAAGAGTCCTCAGAAAAGACCCCAAAAAGCAGATTCTACCCACAACAGAGGCACTTCGGCCAGGACGCAACCTTACATTCCCAAACCACGACCTTGAGCGACGCTGACCGCTTCTCAGTAGCCTCGGGTTCTTTCACTTCTACATTGCTGGTGATGCAAGCAAAACACAATATGACACACGTCTTTCCTAGTTTGCTGAAAAAATGGAAACCCGTATCTCTAGGAACTTCTCTTCCAGCGGCGACACACTCCACCTCTTTAGCTGCTGCGACAGCTGCTTACAAAGTAGCCTCCCCAAAAATCAAAGTCCAAGAGATACCGGGCATGTTACAGAGTTTACTAGATTTATCCAAGGAAGAACTGTCCCTATTTAGTCCTTTGCGAACATCTCCACAACGCGTGATGCCTGCCATTAAAATCATACAACGGTCTGACAATCAGTGCCGACGCATTCCGCTGTAAAGAATACCTAGGCAAACGATGGGTATCTGTGTTTTTGTGCTCCTGAACGCCAAAAGATGTTGCCTAAAAGAAGTGCACACCACCACAACCATCGTCGTTCTCCTGTCCAAAAAAGAAAAGGTAAAAGAAAAGGACAGTCTCGTCGCTTGACCCGGCATCTTAAAAAAATAACACTTAGCCAAGCATTGACGTGTACCCCAAAATAAACCCCCATTGTCCAAAGAAAACTAGGAACAAATAAAGGGGATTATTGTTTGGCGATATAGGAAAAAAGTCGTCACATTTTTGACGAAGCGATAGTCAAAAAGGTCGTCAAAAAGACTGGTTACAAACCCTTCGACAAACTCCAAAAAATAAAATGAAAGTGTGTGTGCTAAGTCATCGGCGTCAGTGTACGTTTAGTCTGAAAGAATGCTTAGCCGAACATCGAGAAGTTCTTCGCCAAATGGTAAAAAAGAAAATACCCATACCTCAAAAGACAAATATATTGGTACAAAGCGGAGGATTTGTGCACCTGTTGTTTGCACCCTTCTTTAAAGCCACATTGGCACCAATGATTACGCGACCCATGACAGAAGCTGCTTCACAAGTGGGTCAAAAATTAAAAAAAGGATCAAGAAGATAAAAGTGTCAAAAGATCTCAGCCGTGAGCTTAGAAATCTGATGGAAGGACGAAAACTGAATTTAGTCCGTAACAAACAATGAATGGAATTCCATCCATTCCACTATAACCACCACCCTCGACTCCTGTGGCATGTCGGACACGTAAAGTCGTTTCCAAACCACGACCTCACCCCATCCAAGGTAGCATCAGTGAAGAGTGCGTGTTTTATTAAATAAAACGTCCTGATGGAGAATGTGTTAGCCAGCATTTACTACGATCCATCCCATCCCGCGGGTTACGGATGAGTTCGGAAATTGTATCATGCTGCCAAAACCCGACTGAAAAGTGTCCGTTTACCTCAGGTGCAAAGATGGTTACAAGAACAAGGCACCTTACACCTTACACAAACCCGCTCGCTGAAAATGTTCCAAAAGTCGCACTCGAGTGGAGGGCATCGATCGCCAATGGCATGCCGACTTAGCCGATGACTCTCATTTGGCCACCTACAGTCGTGGCTACAAATATTTTTTTTGTCATCTATGTCTTTTCCAAATTTGCCTGGGTCATGCCATTGACATCCAAATCGAGCAGTGAGTGTTGAAACAAAGTGGTCGGCACCCTCTTCGATGGCAAACTGACAAAGGCACCGAATTTCTGAGCCAAGTTTCCAAAAGGAGTTGAAGAAACGAGACTTTTATTTCTTCGCTACCGAGAATCCCGAAACCAAAGCCAGCATCGTGGAATGCTTTCAAAGCACCTTGAAAGAACACATGTGGAAATATTTTACGAATCAACACACTCTCCAGTACATCGACGTCTCACCACACCTGGTCGAAGTGTACAAACAATCTTACCATAGGAGCATCGGATGTGTCCCCCCAAGAACTGACTCCCGACAACGAAATGACTGTTTTTGAGCGTCTGTTTGGTACGTTCTCTACTGTGGCTGTCCCCAAGAATGGTGAAATGTTGACGACGGGATATTGGGTACGCATTGGCAGAACTAAACCCACTTTCAACAAAGGATACTTACCGAACTGGACCACCGAACTCTTTCGTGTCACTGGGCGAGTGCGCGGCCGTCATCCTACCGTCTATAAATTGGAAGAAATGAACGGACAAGTGTTAAAAGGAACTTTTTACTTGCGCGGGTTACAACGCGTAACCAAAAAGAAGACGAATTGTACGATATTGAAAGGATTATCGATCGAAGATCCCGTAAAGTGGGAGAACGACGTGTCAAAGAAGTACGTTGGAAATTACATCATCTCAGTTTTGACTCTTGGATCGACGCTCCGCAAGTAATCGACTATAAACAGAAGTGACCATCATGCCCTTCAACACAGCCTCAACCACCACAGCAGTGACCGCTCCTTCACCCAGTTCTTATGTGCACGATCTACAAAAGCAACCCTAGTGGGTGTGGTGTGAAGAACGTGTACCTAAAACGCAAATCGGCTTTTCCTGCCAAATCTTTGTGGTTTATTGTGTCATCGGTGCTGCCATTCCCAATTTGACTTTGCAACAAGGAGACAAACAATTATGGACCATTTTACTGAGCAGTTTCCTCGGTTACCTTCTCCCCAATCCTTCCCTGAAATACTCTAACAATAACAAAGGGAGTCTTGTCACCAACGTCAGTCACCCTCCCAACAGTTACCACCCAAACAACAACTAGAATCCCCATTTAGACACTCCTCTGACCTCCACTGATCCTCGGACAGCAGCACTCTGGAATTATGAATTACCAATTTTACTTAACGTTACCCAGTGACAGTTCCATGGATGTGTTTCCCAAAAACACATTACGCTGTTTCACGGCCAAATTACCGCAGGACTTCCAATTGGATCACGGAGCCCACTGGTAAGTGTCTTTGATCGAAATGATTCACCCCTCACAAATCAAAAACATCATTCAAAATCAAAACACTTTTTCGGTCGAAGTTTATGAAGAACAAGTACCACAATACTTAAATGTACGCGAAACTGTAGGTGACCCTATGAAAACGCAGGACTCCAAAACTAAACGGGACGTCTATCAGTTGACAATTCCTGCAGGCTATTATTTTAGCGGTCAACATCTGGTGAACACGAATCCTGAGAGGTTCAATGCACTGTTTGGTAAAAGCCTTGGACAAAACCAAACGAGTACCATAAAGTAGCTCGTCGCCTGGTGATGAAAAAAAATTCAGAGGTCAAAATTTTCGCCATTACATTTTGTTCTGAATTGTTTGACATTTTGGGTAGAGATCTCAAGATTGTCAAGAAAAAAAAAAATAACAAAATACCAGCCGTTACCAGCAACTTGGATTTTGGGAAGTATTTTCGATCCCCTGTAGAAATGAACTAATGACTAAATTTGATCTTTATATACTCCGATGTGATGGAGTACAACGTGGTGGAATATACATCCGTACCGTTACTGAGTGTCATTCCTTTCAAAGTGGATTTTGCCACGCCCGCTGACGTGGAAAGTGGAAACACCTATCACGTTCGCCGCGAATTTGTACATCCTCACTATTTATCCGTCAGAAAGTCGTATGTCGAGTGTCAATATTACTACAAAAGAAGATCAGGGACAAAATATTCCATTCACCAAAGGGAAAGTTACCGTGAAACTCCATTTTCGAAAACGATTCTCCAACGACTTGTAAGTCATGTATCCAGTCTGCAAAGGAGTCGCTCGACAGCAATGACATGGTATAGGAGATATGCTGAAATCGGGGTTTCGTTGGATGGCTTCTGTCTTGAAACCGATGGTGACACGAGGGTTGCATGCCCTGAAAGATGCCACTTTGACACGAGGCAAAGAATTTCTCCAAAATGCCATCATCGAGAAACAAAACTCCAAAGAAGCCTTCTTTAGAGCAGGCAAAAATGTCTTCCTTCAGACTGGCAAAGACATTTTGGGCCGACCAGAAAATCCTATAAATGCCCTGAACGCTGCGGAGTCAGGCATGTTTTTCCCTGATTCCACAGCAGGGACAAGGTAGAAAGAGACGACGAAGACACCCATCCTGAGGCCTTCACACTCCCACAGCTAGAAAGACCAAGAAAAGAAGAACCGTCCGAGAATTAGACGTTTTTTATCATTAAAAAACAGAGAGAAAAAAAAATGATCTGCTTTTTCATTACCTTTAATGTCAATATGGCTGGGTAACCAACAGTATACTATATTGTGGGAGGTACTAAGCTTAGTATTTTTGACGAGAATATTGGTTAATAATGGATTCTCCAGTTTTCTATTGTGTAGTGACTGAAGTACTGATAGCGAGTCTGAGAAGATGATGCTGTTTAAAATACGTTCGTTTTCGATATATTGCAAAGCAAGGTCTATTGCTGTGATTTCGGCTGAAAAAAATGATGTACCATTTGTAAGCGAACTTTTGTTGTGTGTTTTCCACTAACGAAGGCTGTTGTAGCCTTTTCCTCATCCTTTCATCCATCAGTATAAATTCTTGTGTAGTTTTCAAATTGGGTGAGGAGTTCATGGTAAGAGTTGTGGAAGATGGAAGGGATTGTCTTCGATTTTTTTCCATCGTGTAATGTAAAAAGTACTTTTGGTTGTTAAGTAGCCAGGGAGGTGTTTCGGAAATGGACGTTTTCTGAATTTTAGAAAGATCAATTTTGGTACTGTCAAGGCTGGATGATATTTTAATGCCAAAGGTATATGTGGCGTTTGGTTTATTTTCGTATAAGGTTTTGTATTTGGGTTGAAAACAGCCGACAAAGGAGGGTTCAGAGGGTTTGATTTTAATTTGAGAGCAATACTGTGCGGAAAGCATTTCCCTACGATGTGATAAAGGCGATTCGTTCGCTTCAGCAAGAAGGCTCTCACACGGGGATGTCTTAAATGCTCCTAGAGTGAGTCTTATCCCTTGATGATGAATTGGGTGAAGCATCTTCAAATGCGACTTGCTAGCTGAACCATAAACAACGCAACCATAGCCCAGTTTGGAGCGAATAAACGTTCTATATAAATTGAGGATGACTTTTCTATCAGCACCCCAGTCAGTGTGCGCTACTACTTTAAGTAGATCTAGAGATTTCAAGCATTTAGCTTTCAAGTTCTTTAGGTGTGGAATAAAAGTCAGTTTTCAGTCGAAGATAATACCTAAAAGCTTTGTTTCCTGAACAACTGGAATAGGTGTTCCGTCCAGCCTGAGTTTAGGTTTATCATGACGTCTTTGTAACTGACAGAAATGCATACATACCGTTTTTGATTTCGAGAACATGAAACCGTTCGTATTGACCCAATTTTGAATCTTGTTGATATTTTGCTGTAGTTTTCTCTCAATTGTATGCATGTGCTTTGATCAATAACATATTAGAAAATCATCAACGTGTAATTTGCAATCCACACCAGAAGCCAAACACTTAGTGATGCTATTGATTTTGATATTGAAAAGCGTCACAGATAAAATTCTGCCCTGGGGCACACCCACCTCTTGTTCGTGCATATCAGAGAGGGTGGAGCCACTCGTACCTTGAATTCTCTATCTGAGAGAAAGTTTGGTATGAAAGAGGGCAGACGGCCTTTTAGACCCAGAACGTGCAGGTTATTTTGTATCCCGTACTTTCATGTCGTGTCATAGGCCTTTTCTAAATCGAAGAAAACCACTACTAAATGTTCCTTCTTGATAAATGCGTCGCGAATAAATGTTTCCAGTCTAACCAGATGATCATTGGTGCTACGGCCATAACAAAAGCCACTTTGGAAAGGAGATATTAAATTGTTTGTTTCCAAGTACAATACAAGCCGAGAATTACTCATTCGTTCCATTGTTTTGCAGACGCAGCTAGTCAGTGCACTTGGTCGATGGTTGGTAGGATTTGCGCTATCTTTATCTGGTTTGGGAACTGGTATTACTGTTGCTTCTTTCTAAATTGTTGATACATTACCAGTAATCCATAAATCATTGAAGATTTCCAAAATAACTGTTAATGACGGGTTTGGAAGGTGTTTAAAAACTGGTAATGAATATCGTCAGGCCCAGCGGATGTATCATGGGCCTTATTCAAGGATTCCATAAGTTCCAACGGTAAAAACGGTTTATTATAACTTTCTGAGTTATTCGATGTGAATTTCAACCGCGTCTTTTCTTTTTGAGCTTTTAATCTTCGGAAAGCTTCTGAATAATTACACCATGCGGAATTTTTAGAAAAACTGTCAGCAAGTATATTAACTATGTCATATTTGGAATTGAAATTGTTGTTATTTAGTTTCAGATGTCGGAAAGAATTGTTTCCCTTTCCATTTATTCTGCGGATCGTGTCCCGAACCTTCTTTATAGAGGAACGAGAATTTAAAGTTGAAATATATTTTTTCCATGATACTCTTTTACTTTCTTTAATCATGCCGCCAGCTTTGGCCCGAACAATACGGTACTTAGTTAAATGTTTGGACGTTGGACGAGTATCAATTTTTTTCAGTGCTTCTCGAAGTTGTCTAATGGCTTCTTTACATTCTATGGCTAACCACGGTTTTGGGGTTCTTTTACAGTTCGGTGAGGACTTAGGAATGGATTTTTCTGCAATCTCAATTAAGACAGTGATACAATATTGAATAGGGTCATTGTCGTTTAGAACTGTTTCCCTGTTAAGCCTAGCTGTACAAAGTGTCTCAGACTTGACCCAGTCGGCCTTCTTTAAGATCCATTGTGGTATTGTGTCTTCAGTTGGAGAGTTAATATTTTCAAAGAAGATTGGAAAGTGATCACTGCTGTGAAGGTCATCAGCGACCTTCCAGTTATAATTAAAAAGTAGCGATCGAGAATAAATTGTCAAATCGATACACGTGTATGTACCCGTTCCTGGGTGTAAATATGTCGGTGATTTGTTGTTATATAGACACAAGTCGTGTCTAGAAATGCAATCTTCAACCTTCTTGCCCCTGTCGCTTATGTAGCTTGATCCCCCTAAAATGTTATGGACATTAAAATCCCCAAGCAGAACAAATGGAGCGGGCAGTTGTGGAACTAGGTTGTCTAAGTCATTTGGTATTAGGTTGGTGTTTTGGTAGTATATAAATAGAACAAAAGGAAATCACTCGATGAAGTGTGACGCTTACAGCAATGGCTTGCAAATTTGTGTTTAAGGGAATGATGCTATGAGGAGCCCTATTGTTTACAACAACGGAACCTCCTCCTGAGGCCTTGTCACCTGTTTTGGAGTAGGTGTTTAAAAGGGAATAGTCTTTTAAGCGTGATGTTGTCCGTATCTCTCAAGAATGTTTCCTGCAGGCATAGTACTGCAGGGTCATGTTCATTTAGGAGCAGAAGAATATCATTGTAATTGGTTTTAAGTCCTCTACAGTTCCATTGTATGATCTTGTTCTTCATTATACGTTTAAGTTAGAGATTATGTAGCTAGGTTAGACTTTTCGCGGGGACACTCCATGTGGTTATTTTTCTGGAGGAAGTATCGGGATAAATATTTTGGTTGTAGGTTTGGAGCCACTCTGAGAACACGAAGCAGTTTCTTCTGCATCAATGTCCCTAAAATCGCCAAACCTTTTGTGTAGCTTAATGGGGTCATCAGACTAATTTTGCTGCCTGTTTGTTTGTTGCTTATCTTTCCTTTTTTAGAGATTTAGGTAATGGGATGTTGTTGAAGTTGTCTGCATGGAGATTGTGGTTTTTTTGCGCATTGTAGTGTGGAATGTTAGTAGCTGATGTATCGGGTAGATAAGTGTGCGTTTGTCCATCCTTGGTTGTCTTTGGACCGGTTTTTACAACAGTTGAGAAGGTTGGGCCATGTAGATGGGTTCGAGATTCGGCCATCTTTCTGGCCTCTGGGAAGGGGATGTTTGAGGTATATTTTACCCTCTGGATCTCCTTCTCTAGTTTCCAGGTCTCGCAATCTTTAGAATTGACATGGTGACCTTTTGGCACAATTTGCACTCTTAGGGTTCGCGCCGCAGTTTGTTTCTCGATGACTGGTTTCACCGCATCGGCCACACACAGGTTTTCTGGAGCATCTCTCTTCGTGGTGACCGTACTTTTGACACTTAAAACAACGTGGAGGATTTGGAACATATACTTCAACTTTAACCTGCAAAAAGCCAACTTTTACTACCTTAGGTAGTGTTGATGAAGCAACGTATGTAATAATGTATAATTATTACATTATTACAAGCAACGTATGTAATAATGTAATAATATAATGTAATAAAAATGTATGTATTGTAATGTAATGTATGGTAATATTATTTCTCAGTATAATTTAAATCCATAACATGACACATCTTTCAGGGATAGGTCTTTTCTATTGTTTCGATATATATTTGTAACTGACACACTTTCTGGAAGATGTGTGCTGAGTCGAGAAGATATAGGAGTTTGGAACACACAGGCAATGTAACGTCTGCTGTTATACGCGAGACCGGTTCTCAGCAGGAGACGAAATGGGTGTTTTCATGTAAAATACCAGTCTTTCTAGCTATATATGCATCATGAACAATCCTGCAGACCCGACAACAAAATGAGTCATGATATATTAAGATTGACACTAGGAAATATTAACACAATATCAACACTAGTAAATATTAAGATTGACACAAAAATATTAAGGTTGCAAATACGAACAATATCGACTAATTAGCAAATGTTCGTGTCGGAAATTGAATAAAGGTGCAGATTAACGTTTTCTGTACTTTATGATGATGACAACAAATAAGCCCCGAATTCGGAACCTGAATCCTCTTTCCTTGGTGTGGTATGCTCAGAACTGTGTTAAAAGTGATGTTTAAGCCAAACGAGCAGTCAATGCCGATACGTTTAGTGGGAGAGTGGTACAGGTAACACAATTTGTCAATCAATACGAACATATTAGCAATGTTGAACATGGAACTAAAGAGTCTGTTAAAATATAATTTGAGTCCTGTATGTTTGGTGGAAGACATTTGGACAAATTAAAAATATGTACAGTAGATGTGCAAATAGACTTTCATAATCTACTGATGCGATAGCCACTTTAGTGCCAGTGGATATACATTTTTACAGGATATATCTGAACATACAAAATGTTAGAATGAATCAGAGTTTTGAGATTGCTGATTGCTTTATCTTGTTTCTTCAGTTCAAGTTATGGGGATTCGTGTACCATTTTTAAAAGTTACACATGTACTTTTAAACATTTGGTCTTAGGTTAATGTGTAGACTGAATAGTGCGTTAACATATTCTCTGAAGAAAACACTACAATGCATACTTAATGTGACTAAATCGCACTATTGTTAACAGGAAAATGTATAATACATATGTTGTAAAGCCACTGTCATAACTGCATAAAGTAACATAAAGCTGAAATCTACAAGGAATCTGAAGAGATGTCATTGGGTAGATTTTCGATAACAGAAATCCAAAACGTATGTAGGTTCCGTCAATTTTTGTTTTAAAAACAATATTTGCTAAGACGCAGATATTTAAAAATGTTTGCTTCTTCTCTTCCCTTCTTCTCCTCATCCTCCTCCTCTTCTGCTTGTTTATATTTCACGTTTTAATGAATCGTAGGATATATGCTATGTATAAATACAAAACAGATACACTACTCTAACCCCGATTTCTCAGCAGTTTTTATTCACCATTCCAATGAGTTCGCAATGTAGTACTGTGAAATGGATTGGGACGCTGTGTGAGTGCATTCTATTATTTATTTTCACTCTACGTAAAAAAAAAAAACTATACTTTTTCTTCCATGCTATTGATTATGCTTTATTAAACATCGTTTGTGCTACTGCGAAGCAAACATTGATAATGATTTTGAAATGCAGAATAACATTGACAAGCATGCATGACAGCCATTTAATACTAGAAATATTCACCTAGATTCTGCTAAAGACAATATTTTAAAGTTTCAATCGGAGAGTATATTTATATCTATTAAGATTGTTGTGCATAATTATATTGGTTAACATTATGTAGAAAAAGTTGATCAGCATTGGGTATACTTCGACCGAATTCCTTCAAGAAATCTTCATGCATCTGAAAAAGATATATGACATAAGTAAACAACCCAACTTTTATACATATGGACATACAAAGGAACGTGAAAAAATATTGACATGGACCTTTATGAAGAAATTTAGAGCACTGAACAGACAGCCCACGATGAATGGAACAATAACACAAACCACCAAAAATGTACTCTAGTAGAGAGAAAATGTATTTTTTTTTTTTTTTTGTTTTTTTATACAAATGTTTCCATGGCAACGAAGAAACATATTACTGGCCATTAGCTGCACTCAAATAAGTCAGTAAATACTTTGTGAATTGTCTTGCTTTTTTAAATAGACTCAAATGTAAATATTGACTGTATGATTTGGTACATAACATAAATAAAACCTTTTATAAGTCTACATTTTATTTTTTGTCTTTAAAAAATATAAACGTGTATACATACGGCATACTTTAATAATACAAGCTTAATATATTTTCAGGACTACTTAAAGCAACCAATGTACCAAGAATTGTGAAGAAAGTTCAGATAATGAAGATCATACCATTAGTATTATGCATTTCTTTTGGATTATTTATATTTTACTCACTCAACTTCACTAGTCGATTTATGGGTATGGTCGCCGCTCGTGTACCTGTTGATAATCGTTTGATCATTTTTGTGAAAGTCTGATAATCATACATTCTGTCTCTGAATTCAATGTCATCGTATTTTCTTCAAATTAGTTTTGAGCGATTTTTACCGTTTAATGGACAACATCTGTTTAGGCGTGTAAAGGCAGACACGGAAAAGTATCATAGCATAACATCGTTTTAATAAGGGTCTTATAATCGTGAATAATCCCACAAAATGAAAGCCCTATTCAGTACATACCGAATCTGAAGCCAATGGCAGCACCAGACACCATCGGGAATGAGTCCCTACTGACATAACCCCCACAACCTCCCATGCCCATCTCGAACTCAAGGAAGTATGTTTGGGGTAGGTAGCGGAACGATGGCGTATCTGTTGCCTTTTTGATCCAAGCATCCACCACCGTTGACATGCAGCATTGCTTGTAGTAATTATTCGGAAGCAGATTGAATGGGTTGGCAAAAATTGCCAAATAGGAGTTTGGATTGGCGTCACAGTTGGTGAAAGAAATGTCCTCTCCTGCGGCCTGGTAGCCTTGTGTTGATTTACTTCTTGCGTAGGATTCGGGTAAAAATCCAAGGTAGATGTACGGTTTTAATGCTGCATTCACTGGAATCATGAACCCATCAGCTTTGCTTATTTGAACACTTAATGGGTACCTGTACCTGAATGCTGAATGAGGAGCTATCTCGACATCTTTTTGTATTCCATCTTTTTGACGGTGGCGCACAATAACGTGACTTCTGTCTGTGTATATATCTGTGAGGCTGTTGAGTACATTCAAACCGTCTCTGGATACAAAAGTATAGCCGTGCCCATCGTAAAAGTCACAGAAGACGTAATATTCTTCCCCGGTTGGTGTCCATAACTGATATTCTCCTGATGCCGGATTAATAGACGCCCGGTAAATGTTTTTGCATGACCCTGCAAAGGTTGAAATGGTAAGTGAATCATTCACTTTTAAATAGAGATTGCACACGTTTGTTTAAAGTTTCCTCTTTTTGTGTTTTTCTGTTCTTATTTTTGGGCTGTTTTTGTGCTTGTGCTTTTTTTTATTCTCCTAACCAAATTGTTATCCTTGGATAGTTTCTAATTTTGTTTATGTTATTGTAGCGTTCATAGACTAGGTAAAAGGGCCGCCACATTATCTCGACAAATTACAATATTTACAAAAAAAATTATGACCCATTTCAGATTAATGTTTCAAAACTTTTGCCCGAAATTACTGATAAATAATCGAACTCGTGTCTAAATCGTAAAAATCTTCGCATGATGTTCAAACGGTCAGAGGGATGTATATATTTGTAATGGAGTTTCGCTTAATGATGGAAACACCATAGCTTGGAGTAGCAGAAATAAGATTGACTAAATTCATTACAAGTTGACCTTCAACCATCATTAATTTTATGACATGGAGATGAACTGTTCGGAAGAAAACTTTTTGGCAGCGAAATGCCAAAAACTAACAACGATAACGTGAAAATGACGTAATTGGCGTTACGTTTGTACGCTAAATGCAATATCTATCTATCTATCTATCTATCTATCTATCTATCTATCTACTTTGAACAAAAATTATACACACATATAAACCTGTATGTTCTTTTGGTGGGTAAAATAGATATATACTACATCCATTGAAACAACCACGTGTGTTGTCTTCATGCGGCATCTTCATGTACCATTTTGCATGAGCACAATTACTCTAATTCAGTGGTTCCCAAACTTTTCTGGCCACTGCCCCCTTGGTTATCCTCAGCACCCCCTTACCTTACGCCGTACAAAGCATTATTCAGCATTAGAGCCCCCTAGGTAATCCCACTTTGGGAACCACTGATCTAATTGTTAATGTGGTTGCATTACTAATCATACGATTAAGGCAAATATGTCATGTATATGAATTGTTTGGACTTTCATTTTAAGCATATTTTTTAGAAAATGTGTTTATTGTACGAGTCTCTCCAATATCATAAATATGATAAATACTTTGCAAATGTGTCTGCTAGCTTTAAGATGGTACATACAATCTTGAGTCTGATCCAACAATTACAGGCAGTTTGAAGCAAACCCCTTCACAAACCATTATCAGCTGAAAGAATATGGCCGCAGTTCCCATTTCCCCCAAATATGATGCAGCACGGGTTCCCTTCCCTTTCTGTGACATTTCTATCCATCACAGTTCAATAATCCAACCTGAGGAATATACAGTACAGGTTTTTTGTTTTGACGTATCTACTGGAAATGTATGTTATTTAAATTTGATATTGGACTTTCACCTGTGACTTTTTAACCTAAGGTTTCTAACAAAGACCATGAAACACGGATTGAACTGTCTGTGTCTTTGTGTTGTGAACCTTACAGTCATATTTCGTGATTATTTGACAGTTGCATCTTATAGGTTCACAGTTTATGCCCATGCATCTTTGGAAATATATACTTTGTAGGTACTGTTCACTCTGATTGCGTCCAAGATGTGACATAAACCTAATAGATGCACATTGTAGTTATTTAGCGGCAACAACCGATTTACACAGTGCATCCACACATAATGGTAGCTTGGTTATAATCATCTCTCTCTCTCTCTCTCTCTCTCTCTCTCTCTCTCTCTCTCTCTCTCTCTCTCTCTCTCTCTCTCTTGTAATTCCAGATCAAGGACCTTTAATCCTAATAGTCGCGACAATAAATAACCTACATCTGTTGCCAAACGACATCAAACTAAACCAATGCAGAATCTGATCCACCCTTTAAAGCAATCCCCTAATCATAACAGCACTAACGTTATATTAACAATACAATCGATGTATCATGTTGCGTTTTCATTACATCGACGATACTATGGATGTATGATGCTGCGTCTTGATTACATTCCCCGTTACTACCCAAGCTACACATAGTCAATAACAGTTACTAATTGACCCAGCGTAGCAATGTTAAAACAAGTATAAAGTCAACAATCAAAGCAAAGAATTAATTAGGAGTTATCCTTTTCTAACTGGTTTAGATTTTCACATGTTGCACATGTTGCACGAACAGCTCCATTGATATAAAAGGGAAACTATTGAATCATCAGTGGCTTGTTGTGATGGGATTTCCTGGCTTTTCATGAGTAAGCATACACACAAATACACCATCAGCAACACCATGTGACTATCTTCAACACTTCAAATGCACATGCCCGGTTTAACGGTTGATAAGTGACTGTGCTTGGTATACACACTTTATCTGGCTCATTGACAAAATATGGATAGTCCTGCTAGCTCACAATGGCGAGACAAAGGGCCACTTATGATAAAGATGGTGGCCTGTGGCTTTCGATGACATCACTTCGAAGGCGGAATAGTCCTTCTAATTGGGAAGGGGGAGGGGGCGGTATATCTGTAACATAGAACCCACCCTATCTACAAAATGGGTTTAAATGTTAACTTACAAAAGTAAATAAACTCACCTATGTTTACACCCTACACACCCGCTATCAAATGAGCAATAACCCTATGTTTTGCTTCTTGTTGTTCTTCTTCTCTTGGGGTCTTACGCAATATTTCCTATGATGATAGTGCTATTCATGACAAAACAAACTCCTGTGGGGGTAAATTGGCCATATTCAGACAGACAAGACCATTTATCCCCAATTCACGTCCGTGAGTGGAGTCGATAAATGGCCACCAAAATGTTAATTGAAAACAAAAAGTTCCGGAAGCAGGGTTACAATAGCTTTCCCATGATTGCAGCCAATCAGTAAAGAGAATACTGAACAATAATTTCACCTGCTTATTTGGACCAATCACAATCACATAAAGTGATATGTAACACGTTGTCATATCAAATATATGAAACTGCACTTACTATAAGAAAACTATATCAACTATGTGATAAGGCTGAATAACAAAATACTAAGGTGATATGCTATGTAGAATTCTACTTATTTGGTAGGCTAAGTAAGAATGCGCCGATACAAAAGGCATAATAGGAAATGGTTCAGATACTACTTTATGTCAGTACTCCTTTGAAAGTTGTCATTGTCCTCCTGTTTGTTGCGGTTTATAGTTACTCAGGTCATGCAATAATTATAGGTTACTGCATTAGTATGGGTAAATATGAACTCGTTTATCCACAAGGTCGTGCAGTATTTTTGTAGAAATCAACGAGTTCATATTCTTCCATACAAATGCAGTAACCTTTTCGTTATCTGCAAATTTTGTTTAACTACCTAAGGATTAATAATAAAATACATTACAAGAAAAAATATTATGGAATTTATGCATTATTCCAAAATAAATTAACAACCGTAGATTGATCAATACACAGTAACATTATGCATTCGCACATAGCTCCGCCCAGGTACCTTTTAACTTAGTCGCGCGCTCTACATCAGTTTCAAAAGAATTGTCGCTTTGGTCTCCTTAAAATTGAAATTTTGAGTGATATTGTAAATGAATAAGCAAGGACTTTGTTTCTATGTTGATCCAACTCATATCTGCTTTTCTAATGATGACGGGTTGGATTATTGGGTCAATTCAGTGAAGTAAGGTGAATGGATTCAGCTGGAAATGTAGGCTACTCGAAATTCCAATACAGATTCTGTGTGTATCAGGTTTTGCAGGACATGATATTTGAAGATTTGAATTGAATTAAGAAAGTTCAATTTGGCGAAATTCAAGATGCATAAATGTAAGTATATTTATTAACATTCTCATTACCAGCTAAAGAAAACATGCTTATGCCCTGTCACTTGCATCTTGCCGTTGGAGGGACTCCAGCTATGACCTGTATTATACAGTGTGTCTACTATCGGTAGCCTAACATTGTGTCAACATAGTTACACGGGGAATATGGAAAGCAGCTGTTGTGTCACACTCCATTTACATTTCAGACATAATACTTTTTCATCGTCTTGGGTTATTGACTCTGAGGCTCTAAGTTTCCTACCAAAACCTTCAGTTGCATTTTTTCTCGAATCTAATATTTTGACAGACTTGAAAATGGTACGTCTCTGATATATATGCGATAGTCCTTAGCCTCAATGTTGTTTTCAATGTTTTAATTTGTTAGACCCTAGAGAACACTCGTCATAGTCTTAACTATTCTACTTGCAAAACAATATGAATATTCTTCTAAATAACTGTTAAATGAACAGAACGGTATTTTCAATTACCGAGTTTCTCACGTTTGTTGACATTGAGAAAGCATATTCTTTCGTTTGCTTGTTTGAAAGTTTCGTTTCTGACTCAGTGAACTCGTCTACATTGTTATCTTTATCATCTATACTTTCAAATGGACGAAACAGCTGCTTCAGTTCATTTACAAACAAATCTAATCAACCAAAACCTAAATCGTCTACTACACGAGTATACATGGATTGTTTACAAAGTAGTTCCTAATATACCATTTTAGCTTTAGACACACGTGCGTACAGTATGATGGTGTTCAGTATCGTAAAATATTGCAAGATTCTGACAACGTAAACTTAATGGAGTCAAAATTGAACATATAATAATAAAATATGGGAAAAGGAACCTTTCAAAAATATGATGTGCAGTTGAACAAGGTTTTCAAAATTGTGCATTCATTGTATAGTTGTAGCTTGTGAATGAGATGCGGGAATATGAGATAGTAACCCTAGCATCGCATATTTAACGTTTTAAAGAAGGAACATTTTTGCGTACCACCAGTCTTATCGTAATAATCCAACCTGTTTCAAAATAAAGTGCTTATCGTTAGTATGCCTTGTTTAACCGGAAACTAGATTAGCTGCCTCAAGTTGAACCTTCCGAGTCAGTAATTATATATTATGACCACACTTTAGATCCATTTTCTACTACTTAACGAATTTAAGTTGAGCTACTCTTATTAATATTTTATTTAGATAACATGCACTTGAAGATTTTGAAGCGCCTCACACATTTTGAGTAGACTTCGATAATGTTAACGATATGGTTCAACCACAATCATTGGTCACCAAGCAACGTAACGAGCCAGAATACACACATTTTGAGTAGACTTCGATAATGTTAACGATATGGTTCAACCACAATCATTGGTCACCAAGCAACGTAACGAGCCAGAATACACGTGAAGACAGATAGATAGATAGATAGATAGCCCATAAGTCAAACATAATGGTTTAGTGTCACGCTGACCACGACAGTATGTACTGTGAAATTATCTCTACAAAATTTTGTACCATTACAGTGACTTCACGACAGTAGCGAATTCTAATAGATATTAGCTATATATATATATGTATATATATATATATATATATATATATATATATATATATATATATATATATATATATATATTCATTCTAGTTAAAATGAGCCTAACCCAGGAGGAAGATTCAAGGTCTCGTCTAAGTTTTGCACAAGCTTCTTGTCTATAGTTTGCTTTAAAGCTCGTAATTGTGAGTAAACAAATATTTGTATTTATTTTATTATGTCAACAAATCGACGAATCTGTTTGGCCGCCAAGATCGCAGACCCTCCGTTATAATTTGCAATGTGTTAAGTCCCCTCCCAATATCTATGTGTACACTTTATTGGCATCTAAAGGTGACACAATCTATGCCGTCTATACAACATATACCCATCCGTAGGTGTCTCCGGAACCCAGGGGAGTTGGCCATTAGGTCATAACTTGAAAACTATTTAGAATCTAAACATGCTGAAGTTTTCTAATAGAATCCCCCATCTAATAGACGCATCCCCGTTTTTACCACCAAAACGAAATTCCTACCTTATCAAGGCTTATAGATCCGTATATACCAACTATGGTATGTCCAAATAATTTTAATTGTACATGTGTAATCTAACGGCTGTTAGAAAAATCAAAGCGACGTACTTTCGGAACATTTTCAGTAAAACACTGATCTACAGTATTTAAAAAACAAAAAATCTCAAAGCAGAGAAAACAAATCAAATAATTCCCATATTGTGAAATTGCACCTTATGGGGCGTCTATTAGCATAACTACGATATAAAAAATCTCGTACCTAATGAGCACTAAAGGCGAATTGTCGAATACAGCATTGGCTGCTTGGCCTATCCTTGACCATAGAGGAAAAACCCCTGATTTATAACCTTGAAAAGGACAAGTTTAATCATGTATTTGTGACCAGATGAAGATACTCATGCGGCCCATCCAGACCGATCCGGTTGCCACTATCCTTCTGACATTTATTCGTAAGCCATAACATCGAATTCGTTGTCATCACATTCATGATTTGAAAAAGTATAATGTTGGAAGCATAATCATTGGTTTCACTGATTCTGTTAATTAAGATTGATGTTACAATAGTATGAGCCATGTTTTAACGTAATACATATTAATTACTCATCTCTCTATTATTCATTTAGGCCCATTGACACATGTCAGTTTGTTTGTTCCTGTCTCTGTCTCTTCCTTCCACCTCCACCCTTTCACCTGCTCGCAGATAATGATGCTGGCTGCTTATACGTTACAATCTTGTCTCATCTAAAGGTACATAAAGACATTGCTTGGGCACAGGGTGGAATGGGAGGGAATAACTGTATCCATACAACAACACATGGGATATTTGACACACCATTAGGGAATGACTCTAAGCTAAAATTCCAAAGCCTTTTACATATACTATGTGTCTAGCTTAGAACTGCGTACCTCGTCTGAAATCTATATTTTCCATCGATGAGTAATTCTTGAGTAATACGTTCTCCAAAAGACAGTCACTATCATATGAGAATTCGACAAGAGTTAAAGGCACCGACTTATTTGTCGTTGCATGACAGATAAATTCTGTATGATTCATAACTAGAAAGTCCACTTGTTTTCACATTATGATACCGGAGTGAGCTCCCCCCCCCCCTCCAACAGACACACGCACTTTAGGCATAATCATGGTTTAAATAAGTAATTCAAAGTTCCCTTCTGTGTTTCAACATATACAGAGCGAAAACAGTAGTAACTATATAAGACATTTCGAAGAAGGCGCGTAGAACTTTGTTTCTAATATATAAGAAATCATGTAATAATTTAGAACACGCTCTTCTACACCCCAGTTTATGGCCTTTAGACGGATGCCATGTGTGTGTATGTGTGATTTAATAATGTGGATTTTGATGGTTTACAGGTTATGAGACAGGGGCAACATACCTCAGGGGCGTAAAGCAGAGACAATATAAAACTCAGGAGCAAATAGTAAGTATCTAGCCTTATTGATGGAGCCAGCACGTTCTGTGGAATTAGATGTACAACTGGAATAACGGCATTTATCATTTACCAAACAAGAAAAGAGAAGAAAACATTATCCGTCTATTCCTATCAAGTTGATGGAAACAATTATAACTTCATTGTCAACACCTGCACATAATTCAGAACCATTTCCTCAGATTTCAATTTTGTCCAACGGTGCAGAAACAAAGCTTGGTATTACGCATGCGTGCAGAAGAGTTTAGAACGCCGAGATAAGAAAAATCGGATTTCCTAAGCACAATCAATTATACTAAAACAAGGGGCCCGTTTTGTCGGTTTGATTGAAGGAGTCTTTTCTGGCCTAGATTTAATGGCAGGGAATTTCTTCTTTACAAACAGTTTTAGTCAGTACATTTTCAATTTGTCTTTTATCTTCTTTTAGTAACTTTTTTCGTCGAAATTTAAAAAAGAGAATATTTTCTTCTTTTTAAAAGTTTGATAATTGGTAATGGTTACATTTCCTATTGGTGGTTTGTATGTGTACTATGCATAAGTACAGGGACTCTTACCTAACCAGCATATTGCCAAGTTCTCATTACCGAGTATAAGATCCGTTTACTCATTTGTCTGAACAGTGGCGCCTCCCAACCATGAACAAGTAGCCAAACAGTACATTTTGCATACAATTACCTCTTGTATACCTGATTAGGTTGGACCTCATACTAAGGTCTGGACTTGCAGATGTCTAACAGTATAAAAATAATTCCTTGATCGGTCAAAGTGGAATACGCTTTTTTTTTTGGCAGCTATGTGGTTCATAATCTAACGTTTAATTTTCTTTTTTACCATGTTTTCAACAGCGGTCGACATTCGGTCTGATCCCATAATCAATATACATTATTCTTCACAGATATCAAGCATATGCATCTATAAAGATGTTCTGATTAATTGAGAATAATATATTGAATAGACAGAGAGTCTAAGCTGATCTAAAGCTGATTTTAATCTAATATGTTGTTAAGTCTTTAAAAACGACCGCTTGGCCAAAACGATTCAGTATTTTGACATGATAACACGGTACATGCATTGCATGTCTCTTGACTCCTTTTTAGAAAATTATTCGGAGAAATAACATTTAGCTGTGAAAATTGATACATAATATACTTACTGTTCCGTGCATTTTGCTTATCTTTAAATGTTGTAAAGTTTTCCACTTTCAACATCAGCTCTGTATATTTCTTTTCAGTAGCAAGAAGTTTCTTTTCAAGAGCCAGTCGGTTTGCTTTTTCTGCTTGGAAAAATCTTTGCAGTATCTGAAAATTCTGTGGATAACTGAAACCTGAAATCGCTGATTTTTCAGTTAAGATTTCTTTAACATATCCACCAGCTATTTCTTGAAGACCCGTACCTTTGCAATTACCCGTGCACTGATAAATGGTATGATTCAATGTTTCAATAAGACTATCTCTGTTTATACGTTCCAGAAGCAAGTCTTTGCGTAGACTCAAAAACTCTGCATCCAAGTTTAGCAGGTCTTTCTCCAGCCTCAGAATCTGTTTCTGGAGTCCATTCCCAGATGAAATATAAGATACTGACGATAGAAGAAAGAAAATTGCACATGCTAGTCTACGATTTTCCATAATTGGCCTTCAACAAATTTTATAATGTTCTGTCTGCTGTTTCAGTCATAAATGCTTGACATTAAATACGCTATACCATAATGTGCCCGGTTTATAAGTGTGGCCTCTGCATGTTTGTTATTGTGTGCACTATATCCTGACTAGAACAGGCAGTGAATGAGCTCGTCAGTGCCCAGTTGAATATATGATACAATATTCCATGAACTAAGAATTTTTTAAGAAAACTTGGTATAAAAAACAATGTACATAAGTGGTAACCATATTTGTTGTACTTTTTCATTTTTCCAATAAACACATGTTTACAATGCTCACAACCTTCCCCAAAACACTAAAAATTAAAGTTAAAATTAAACGTATTTCTATAAGCGTCCAATAAACATGTATGGGGAATGTGAGATTCAATCCGGCTCTATAGAACTTATTTATTCTTCTTTGGCCCGATGTCGGTTAGAAAGTATGCCTAGCAAAGATAATATTCTTTATTTCAACCCTAAGGCATTATCATTATATTATCGATTTAATTTGTGTTGATGTCAAATGTTACTGTAAGTGCATACATTGTAAATAAGTAAATATTTGTAAGAGGCGTATTTCTAAAAGTCACCAGTCATAGGAAAATCTGAATATATGCACCTGTCTTAAATTAATCGAACTATAGGTTGGCAAGGGAGAGTTCGAAAGCTTGAAAGAAAGAAAGAATGGTGTTATCATTTAGGACTTGTGCTTTTGGTTGTATTCCTTATATGACGCAAGCATGTTTAACATAGGTTACGACGACTTTCTTGTTATTGCTGACTTGTTCTTTATTATTTTTTATTTATTTTTATATAGCACCACTTCATCTTAACAAGTTTCCTCCAGTTTATTTCACATACAGTCTCCATCCTATCCAAGCTTTGTAAATATCTTGTAACGTACTACAATAATTAGTCACGTATATCTTCATATTTGTATAAAGCGTGAAAAACAATCTTTGTATTTTGATTCAAACACAGTTGCCCTCATTTTAAATTCATCTTGGCTAATGTTCTGACGTTGTGACGTTCTGCTATTTACACTTCTAGGTAGTACTATAATAGAATTTAAATGGAATCTGTATCGAAATATTGCTTTCATGCATTTATTGACATTTGACCCGCTTCTTCCCCCTCCCCAATGTGCAAGATTTAGTTCTGACTAATATTACAGTTTCGTGTAATCACGTTCATCAGTATAAAATTATTGGTTAAATATAGAGAATATACAATACAGCTATTTGACTCTCAAAAACTTAGATGGTAGGAACCATTGCATATTATTCTCCTACTTTATCAAAGTTATTAGTATTTGTATTGTTGTAGTATAGTATTATTAGTATTGGTATTAGTATAACTATTATTGATACAGAACAAGTATATGATACCTCTGTGTAGTTTTATCAGGACGCAGGTTGAATCTTCCTTATTTGCATTCTGTCTTTACGATATCATTCCTTATTGATATGGAATCTGGGATAATCTGCTTTTAAAATACAAATAACTGTGTAGTCCTAATTCGGGATTGTACAACACTGAATAAGGAGGAAACAAATCAATTCCTTGGAATTTCGATCGCAATAGCGGTGGTGGTCTTAGTACCGGGGTGGTCTTGAAAATGGGTTTTGCTGTATATAATGCAAAATTTTGCCTGATCAATCTATTTTCTAACGTAGGTGCAATGTTAGTGCATACATGCAATATTTCGGATGTGTAAAGAGACGTTAATTCATATTCTTTCAG
>JAECUM010056129.1:0-17084 GCA_016617855.1 Megalonaias nervosa | reverse complement strand
TGGCTAGTTAATAGGCCCATAACATGGAGACAGTTGGATACATGTTACATCCTGGCTACTTAATAGGCCCATAACATGGAGACAGTGGGGTATGTGTTACATCCTGGCTACTTAATAGGCTCATAACATGGAGACAGTTGGGTATGTTTTACATCCTGGCTACTTAATAGGCCCATAACATGGAGACAGTTGGATATGTGTTACATCCTGGCTACTTAATAGGCCCATAACATGGAGACAGTGGGATACGTGTTACATCCTGGCTACTTAATAGACCCATAACATGGAGACAGTTGGGTATGTGTTACATCCTGGCTACTTAATAGACCCATAACATGGAGACAGTTGGGTATGTGTTACATCCTGGCTACTTAATAGACCCATAACATGGAGACAGTTGGATATGTGTTACATCCTGGCTACTTAATAGACCCATAACATGGAGACAGTTGGGTATGTGTTACATCCTGGCTACTTAATTGACCCATAACATGGAGACAGTTGGATACGTGTTACATCCTGGCTACTTAATAGACCCATAACATGGAGACAGTTGGGTATGTGTTACATCCTGGCTACTTAATAGGCCCATAACATGGAGACAGTCGGATATGTGTTACATCCCGGCTACTTAATAGGCCCATAACATGGAGACAGTTGGGTATGTGTTACATCCTGGCTACTCAATAAGCCCATAACATGGAGACAGTGGGGTATGTGTTACATCCTGGCTAGTTAATAGGCCCATAACATGGAGACAGTGGGGTATGTGTTACATCCTGGCTAGTTAATAGGCCCATAACCTGGAGACAGTGGGGTACATGTGACATCCTTGTTACTTAATAGGTCCATGACATGAAGATAGTAGGGTACATGTTACATCCTGGCTACTCAATAAGCCCATAACATGGAGACAGTGGGGTACATGTTACATCCTGGCTACTTAATAGGGCTATAACAGGCTTTCCTGCTTGTACAGACTTCACATGACCTTTTTTCTTTTCAAAAAAAGGGTTTTCTATGAATTATCTTGATCCAATGTCAAAGAATTACTGTTATGAACCATCCTTGATCCAATGTCAAAGAATTACTGTCATGTATCATCCTTGATCCAATGTCAAACGGAAACTGGTTATCCAGTATGGACTCAGTATGTAAAATCTCAAGTTTATGAAAATCTACTACAACATTTGAAGCATTTCCTCATGAATTTCAAGCAATATACCATGTAAATGGAAACTGTTCAAGCATTTGTAACTATTTATACTACTTTCCATCTTTACTAAGCAAAACTGAAAACACAAATAGTTGTTTACACAGAAAAGACCGGCAAGACAGTAGACAGAAGTCCATGTTATTATCTGCCAATCAACAAAACCATGCGATTTGTATGATGTCAGGCTATTGTAAATGTGTATTGTTTAGATGTCATGAAGCAAATGTGAAATATATAGATGTCAGAAAGTAAATTCATAATGTTTAGATGTCATAAAGTAAATGTGAAATGTATAGATGTCATGAAGTAAATGTGACGAGTAAATGTGAAGTGTATAGATGTCATAAAGTAAATGTGTAATGTTTAGATGTCATAAAGTAAATGTGAAGTGTATAGAAGTCATAAAGTAAATATGAAGTGTATAGATGTCATAAAGTAAATGTGAAGTGTATAGATGTCATAAAGTAAATATGTGTGTGTATGTGTGATTTGGATTTTTAATGTAGCTTTAACAATTCTTCAGTCATATCGCTACGATGTCTGCAGTGTGGCAGTTTATAGTGATGTCTAGCACTGGGGCATCATGCCGCAGATATATAGCATGATGTACCACCCAGACACATTATCCTGACACCAGGCCGACCAGTCCTAACACTAACCTATTAATGCTGAGCGCCAAGCGAGGCAGCTGTTAGTACCATTTTTGTAAGTCTTTGGTATGACTCAGCTGGGGATTGAACCCATGACCTCCTGCATCTGAGGCGGATGCTCTAACCACTAGGCCACCAGAGCAGTTAAAGTAAATGTGAAGTGTATAGATGTCATAAAGTAAATGTCAAGTGTATAGATGTCATAAAGTAAATGTGAAGTGTATAAATGTCATAAAGTAAATGTGAAGTGTATAAATGTCATAAAGTAAATGTGAAGTGTATAAATGTCATAAAGTAAATGTGAAGTGTATAAAAGTCATGAAGTAAATGTGGAGTGTATGGTGTTATAAAGTAAATGTGAAGTGTATAAATGTCATAAAGTAAATGTGTAGTATATAGCTGTCATAAAGTAAATGTGTAGTGTATAGATTTTATATAGTAAATGTGCAGTGTATAAATGTCATAAAGTAAATGTGCAGTGTATAGATGTCATATAGTAAATGTGCAGTGTATAGATGTCATAAAGTAAATGTGTAGTGTATAGATGTCATAAAGTAAATGTGTAGTGTATAGCTGTCATAAAGTAAATGTGTAGTGTATAGATGTCATATAGTAAATGTGCAGTGTACAGATGTCATAAAGTAAATGTGTAGTGTATAGCTGTCATAAAGTAAATGTGCAGTGTACAGATATAAAGTAAATGTGAAGTGTATAGCTATTATAAAGTAAATGTGAAGTGTATAAATGTCATAAAGTAAATGTGTAGTGTATAGCTGTCATAAAGTAAATGTGCAGTGTATAGATGTCATAAAATAAATGTGCAGTGTATAGATGTCATATAGTAAATGTGTAGTGTATAGATGTCATAAAGTAAAAACTGTTTGATATAGACAGTATCAGCTATTTTTCCAGTTGCTGCCAGTATTTCATAATATTCTGAGACAACATTCTGACGCCAAACTAATTTATAAATTTCTAAAACCATCTTTCGGAAACTCTATCTATGCTTTCCCTTTATGACTTGTACTTTCCTTGCAATGTCAAACAAGATCAGCAACATATGAGATTGGCATAAAATGTATCCAATTTGGGACATAACACTTTATGACATTAATGTTACACCCCAGATATAGTGAAAAATAATTTGGTATTTATTTATTTCTTTCCGAGGCTCTTTGCATAATTTTTAACATGTATAATTAAGCATTCTCAGTAAGCTGAGCACCAGTGACCACTCTCTAAATGAAAAGTAGGCATTAGGACTGCAATTAATCATGACACCTCAATGCAGACACAATAAAACTTAGTAATGTCCTAAACATTTTGCTTGAAGATTTCAGTTTTTAAATTCATTTTACTTATGCTCAGGTTTGACGTTAGCAATATTATCTCATTCTTATTAACTGTAAATGACACAAACAAAACTTAAAATGGGAACATTTTCTACAGCTGTACATGTACTAGCTATTTCATGACATAAAATTTTATACTATACTTGAATTTGCTAGCCATGAAAAATGACTATTAGTATATGTCATATGGCATTCTACCAAAATTTCAAAACAATTAGTCCTGTGGTTCTGAAGGCAACATTAACGAAAAAATATAATAAACCTTAATATGGAAACCAAATGGTTTACTAAGGGAACTAACCCAAAACAACTCTGGAAGAAGATAGCAAGAACATTCCTTACGAAATCTAATTGAATTAGTAGAGTGGTTTTGTAATTCTTGAGAAGCATCTGTTAATGGACAGAAAATATAGAAAAAAGATGGGTTTACATAAGACAGATGCTGGGCCATACAGGAAGCTCAAGTGTTCAAACTGCTGCATGACTGGCAGCATGAAACCAACTTATTTCTTGTAACTTTTAAAGGATTTGGCTTTGTTTCAACAGTCACTATTCCAAAGTCCAGCTGGTTCTGAGATTTAACTTTGAACACTGATAAACTCACATGGTATTTTCCAGGATGAGTTTAATCAAAGTGCTGTTCCCGGTTTCTTCCTCCACCATTAATACTGGCCGCCATGTATAGCCTATCGTGTGCTGAAAAATGGCGTTAAGCCCCACAACAACAACAACAACATCAAAAACAAAAACTACAACGGCAAACAACAGATAATTGGAACACAAAAAGGGTTCACTAACTTCAGTTCTTGGAGTTGTTTCTGACACTGCTCTAGCATCTTAACCAGTGTATCATTGTACGTCTTCCACGCATTTGCCCCATACTCTGAAATAAGCTCCAAATTCAGTATCCTGCAAGATAAACACATTTAGAGGTCAACTGAGGAGTATCATGATTCCCATGATATAAGCAAACTACATATAACAGACTTCCTCTCAAAAGGATACCAGTCAATCATCTGTTAATCCACATAGCTTATGGTAATAATAAAACAGCAATAAGGCTATAATCCTAATCATGGACAGAATCTAACTGATGGGCTTACCTGACAAGTATTGTTCCAGATTTGTTATGGTGAAACATATCTCATATTTGGATTGGTTCATTTTTCTTGCAGAATATGTGTGGTACTTCCTTGTCTTAGGATTACCTGCATGTAGCTGATAAACAGTAGTTATGAATAGGCAAAAATATCTCGGAATTCCCTCAAACATCCACATTTTTTTCATTTAGTGTCCTGGCATGTCTTTAGAAAGGCTAGTTTCTGACACATTTAGTGTCCTTGCATGAGTCTGTCTTGAGAAAGGCTAGATTCTGACACATTTAGTGTCTGGCATGAGTCTGTTTTGAGAAAGCTAAATTCTGACACTCCTGGCAACATCATCTCTGACTATCTTACAGCTAAATTCAGACACATTTAGTGTCCTGACATGTGCCTGTCTTGAGAAAAGTTAGATTTAGACACTCATGGCAACTTCTTGTCCATCTATCTTAAGAAAGGCTAAATTCAGAAACATTTAGTATCCAGGCATGAGTGTGTTTGTATTGAGAAAGGCTAGATTTAGACACATTTAGTATCCTCTCATATGCTTGTCTTCCTGACATGTGCCTGTCTTCAGAAAATTTAGATTCAGACACTCCTGGCAACAGCCTGTCCATCAATCTTAAGAAAGACTAAATTCAGACATATTTAGTATCCAGGCATGAGTGTGTTTGTCTTGAGAAAGGCTAGATTTAGAACAATCTAGTGTCCTAAAATGAATCTATGTTAAGAAAGATTCAGACGTATTTACTGTCCCATCACAAGTGTCTATCTAAAGAAAGGCTAAATTCAGATACTCTTGGCATAAACATGTCTTAAGGCTGGCTAGTGCAGACATCTTTAGCACGCTGTAAGGAGTCTATGTTCAAAAAGCCTTGATTCAGACACTTTTAGTGTCCTAGCATGACTCTGTCTTGAGAAAGGCTAGATTCTGACACTCCTGGCAAAAGCTTATCTCGAAAGAGGCTAGATTTAGATACAATTAGTGTCATAGCATAAGTCTGTCTTGGGAAAGGCTAGATTTAGACACATTTACTTCCAGCTATGTTAATAATCATTCCAAATTTTTGTTATATAGGCTTTCTAAAGTACTTTTCAAATGTGTCAAGTAGGTAAACCCTTCTAATTTTTCAGAAATCTGGAACATGTACATACTTTACCTTTTCGAAACATACTTTTGTAATGACAGACTTCTCAACTGGATTAATATTTGACCCTGAATAATGAGTTTGAAGCTTTTTCTCTCTATTTAGTGTTTCCCACTCATTTACAGCAGTTTATTTAAATAATAACTAAAGGTAAAGTAGGTCAATAAAGTCAATATTTCATGTAGGAGTTCTGGAGGGCCATGTGGTCTAAGGTGCTCACATGTACAGCTGACTCACAGGTCTAACCTCTGTCCAAGTGAGTTTGAGTCTCAGCTCCATCAACATGGGTATCTGAGAAAGTTTACCACTAACTTCTCATGTAGGTGTAGATGTCCATGAAGCATATGCTTACATTGCGGATGTGTAAAATCAGAGGTTGACCAAATTTCTCCTTGGACTGGTACCCTGTTATTACTGTTACACAAGAGAATCCAGTCTAACTTCTTTCTGTACTAAGGCCATGGTTCCCATGCTCTTCTAAAGATAAATTTCCAGGTCATTTCCAGGGTTTTTCCTCGATGAAATTAATTTTTTCAAGGTTCACATATGACCATTACTGAATGGAATTAAAATACATTTTAGATCATAAAACATTCATTTTCTAATTCAAAAGATGTTTCTCTTTCAAGACTCTCCAAAGCATCTAAGTCTGAAAAGATGATCATCTACAAAACCAAAAATGTATCACATGAAACAAGTCTGACTATATTCCTATAATTTGGCATGTAAAGTCATTTCAATGTACAAAATACAGTTTCTGACTTTACTTTGCTGACCTGCATTATGTTGCTATGTGGAAACAACATAATGAACATAAATTAGTTTTGTTTCCTTTCAAACCTTTAATTCTAAAGAATTCTGTAGCAATATATATGCATGTTATACAAAGTAAACACTTCCTATCACAGTATGCAAAAAACAAAACAGTAAAAGCAGAGTATTAGAATCTTATCTTGTAACAGAAAAAGTTTAACCCTGAATTTATGTGTGCCAATAAAATCCCAAACAAGATTTTTCAAACAACCTCCACTCCTTAAGACAATCTGATTAAAAATCCATCATTAAAAAAAATTACA
The DNA here is from genome assembly GCA_016617855.1 of Megalonaias nervosa. Taxonomy (NCBI): domain Eukaryota; kingdom Metazoa; phylum Mollusca; class Bivalvia; order Unionida; family Unionidae; genus Megalonaias; species Megalonaias nervosa. The sequence continues at coordinate 10,542 of JAECUM010056129.1, read as the reverse complement.
AAAGAGTTGATCTAAATTTTGACCAAAAAAAACTTCAAAATTATACATTGCTGTATAAACAAGGACTGAATTTTCTGTAAAATCAACCCGTCTTCTTGTGATTCAATAAACCAGTCCCCAAACCCATATTGATACAGGAGCTCTTATCATTTTTTAAAATATAAAACAAGGGACGACAATTTCTCATTTCTCTTGCGCTCTATCCAAGATCTGAAACCAATGTTTCAAGCTACATCTCACTGTGTAATAGTCTCGCACCAAAGTTCAGCTCAGAGATTTGACATTTTTGGACAATAACTTTGGTTTAAAAGGAATAGCAGTCCGTTTTCTAATCCAGGTTTCCTCCGAATATTCCACCCCATTTTTCACATTTGGACATTTAGGTTGGGGTGTGGGGTCAGAGCAATTGCATATCGAAAATTTAAATTTTGCCGCCACTGCGCTGTAGCAGCATATGGTAGCCACTTACCAGCGGGCCTAGCAAATTTAAACGACATTATAATGACTTATACCTGCATGAAATTGATAGGAAAATGATTTATTTTCTCAGAAATGGCAAGTATTATATTCTTTATGTCTTGAATCCGCTGACAGACCAGACACAACTACATCATAGATGAAACCTGACCCTGTGCTCGCCATTTGCATTACTAGTCACATGACTTCACAAATCTCAAACAACTATATGGGAAGTCCAACAGTCATGTGATATCAACAACAAACTACATTGATGTACAAAAATTAAATTATATTAAATGAAAGTCAGATACCTTTTGTAAAAATCAGAAAGAACATATAATTCTCAAAGTATTTATTTCAAGAACAACAAGAAACCCGTCCCTGTTGCAGCAATCTGGCCAGTCAGATTCATCAACCAATCACATGATCACCAATCACATTCATCAATCACGTGATACAACAAACCCCTGGTAGTTGTTCACAGAATAAATGTATAGAATTTTGTGTTCTTTCGTTTTTATGTTTCTATTACAACCAGGATGCAACTTTTATTTAATGTTTTATTTTTTTCTATAACATTCGAAAATGTGGGTTTTGAGATTCATGTACTTGTGTGACTAGTAATGCAAATCCGAGTACCAGGTCAAATTTCATGAACGCTGTAGTTTTTGTCTTGTCTTTCAGCAGATTAAAGACATAAGGACTTTAATACTCTCAATTTCTGAGAAAATAAATAATTTTCATATCGATTTCATGCAGGTATGACTTGATTTAACAAAGAATTTAACAAAGGCCATCTGGTAAGCAGCTAAGCTTTACCGCCACCATATTGGCCTCTTGTGATGCTAGACTGACTTTCATACCTTCCAAGTAAGGAAAAATATGGATGTCAAGCAGTCTGTGGAAGAAATCTGCTAGACAAATCCAATGCACTGATTGTTTGGATTGACTCAACACGTGTATGGCAAATGATCCTTACTGCAACCTCCGAATATTCTGGTCAGAACTCAATAAATTTAAATCAGGATCAGTTCATTTACGAATCAATTACCTAACTGTTTCAGGCATCAACTGGTGGTGGAACATTCCCGGGGTTTTCCTGACTTTCATCAATATTTTCAAAATTCAAGGACATTTCACGGTCGGGAAATAATTTTCATTTCTCCCGACTTTTTCCCAATTTCCCTGTAGTGTGGGAACCCTGTAAGGCTGATTAAAGATAATGTATCAAGTTATCTATATGGCACAAGACAAAAATAAAATAATATCTAATAACAATTTGTATTCATAGTCATAAACATTACATGAATAACAAAAGAGCAACATCAACCACTACCACTCCTCCTCTTTAAACTATTATCATTACTATTTTTATTATTATTTTATTATTGTAATTATTATTAAAAACTACAAATAAATTATTTTGGCATCATCAAAACAAATCAAGTATCCCTGCTAGGAAACCTGTCCAAGCAGGAAGCAAGAAAACTATGATAGCTATTTTGTGATCTGCTGGCTGTAGAGTTCAGAATACCTAAGAGCCTGGTGTTCCAACTGGGCTTGGGAGTTTTCAACACTCTCCATCCATGCTGCCACATCAGTCATTTTACCTGCAGGAGGTGCAGGCAATTCATATCTGTCAAAGACACAAAAAGGAATGACTCCAATAAAGTACATAAGACCTATATGTGTCCTAGTAACATTTCAACAAAGAAATATGTCCCCATGCTTTTTTCAAGTATTCCATACTTGTGTGTTGTACAAGTTAACCCCCCTGCCAGCAAGGGGTACCTTCCACTCTATGTATTGTACCATATTGTACCAAGCTGAAAGAATAGTTTTCTAAGTTTTAAGTGATTTTTCCAGAAACAACTGTCAACTGATATAAAATTGTGAATTTATATGAAAAAAACACACAATTATACAGGGTTTTTTAAAATATAAAAACAACTATCAGCTACAAATGAATAAAGATTTCAAATGTGTTCACTACATATTTAGTAAACTTTCTACTATGAAGTACTTCCTTGATAGAAAGGGAAATAATCATTTACCTAACTTAAACCCAATTCCTACCACCACATCCCCATCTGCCCTTTGCAATGTAGGTCAAAATTTTAAGACCACAGTGCACATTTAAGACCATCAACTAAGCTGAAGTCCCTATTCAGCAAGTGTAAGAAGCATTGCACAACATTACACATACATATATAAATGTTCCAATCCAGGTATGGGTGTACAAATGTCCAGTATCAAACAGTTCCATGTTTTCTTTGAAAAGAATGGAGAAAAAATTATAAGCAGGAATCCTCGTCATATACACAAAATAATACAAAAGTTGTCACAAGCCCATGCAAATTAATTACACCACACAGTTGTCTGTCTGGGTCTCAATAAACTTCTTAACTTGCTTACAAGATGATAAGATCCCTTTTATTATAATTTGGGGAAAAAAACAAACAGGTAATAATTTAAGTCGTTGTTCTGGAATTGCACCCTTAAGGTGAGCTGAAGGAGGAAAACTCAACCTACAATGCATCTATTTATAAAGTCATATATATTCAGTAATTCTGCAAAACATGAATTCATGAATTCTTACGTCAGAAATTAAACAGACCAATTTGGATTACAGTATGCAACAGTTCAATCATAGTACACGTCAATTCAGACTACATATTGCAAAAGTCCAATCATGGTACATGTCAACTCAGACTACATTATGCACAAGTCCAATCATAGTACATGTCAATTCAGACTACATTATGCAAAAGTCTATTCATAGTACATGTCAATTTAGACTACATTATGCAAAAGTCTTCACAGTACATGTCAATTTAGACTACATTATGCAAAAGTCCAATCACAGTATGTAAATTTAGACTACATTATGCAAAAGTCCAATCACTGTACATGTCAATTTAGACTACATTATGCAAAAGTCCAATCATCGTATATGTCAATTTAGACCACATTCTGCAAGAGTCCAGTCTTAATAGATGTCAAATACTACCAGATCACTTTAAATTTACAAGTTTTGGTTATCTTTGGATATTACTGAGGAATAAAAAAAATGTAAACTAAAATTATCAGTGTATATATTCTTATTCTGACAAAAGTTTGCTCAGTCCTAAGTAAAAACACTAGGGTATCAAACACATAGCTTGATCCCCTCCCCCAAATACACTCATATGTTAATTTTCACTGACACATTAAGAGACATCAATTTTGTCTATATAATGGTCTCTCATGATAATTGATAATTACACACACAATAAATTCTTGCTCAGGGAGACACTCCATCAGTCTATATGATCAATAATTTCTGATAATTGATTTATGGATAACTGACACTTCAATGTAATGAAATTACTCACTCTGTAGGTAAATCCAATACCATAAAAGATTAAATATAGGTCAATATAAACATTATAAACTTCTTCTGTTGCATGGAAGTTTCAGGAAGCACTAAACAGAATCGGGCAAGGTCCATATGCCTTTATGCAACAATTCAGAATAAAGTCCACCTAATGTAATATATGACAATGCAATCATCAACATGTATATACTTTTATGCTCATTTGAGGACAGAAAAACTGTGTAAATAAAATATCAGCATGACAAACATTTCCTGAGGTTATTTCATGTCTACCCACACTGCTAGAGTGAGTAACAAAGGGACTGATGCCCTACTAACCAAAAAGAATGTCCAGGAAGTCAATATAAGACAGTTTCTTATTTTTTATCAGGATTCTTTATTCCAGATATAACAACATGTACAGTGTGCAAAACAAACTTGAGCTAAATGCAGAAGTTTACCACCAACATACAATATACATGTACATACAGAGTTAGCACCTTTAGCCCCCTCCCCAGGTGGTAGGTGCTATGAAATCCATTTCATACTGTTGCCTATGGCTTAGGAAGAAATAATAGCTGAGATGCCTTGAGGCTGTAAATATGTAATTACTTTCACTTACGCTGAAACTGATGCTGAGTGGGAGGGAGGGGGAGGGAGAGGTGAGGCGGGAGTACAATCACTTTCCTCGAGGTAGGCAAAATATTATGATGTTTACTATGCATCAGATAAAATTATAATTCGATAATTAATCTTGCCATTGGTCAAAGTATCTGGTCCTCATGCACTATATTGCTTCCAAAATTAATAATTACTTTAACATGCTGAAGTCAGTATCTTTTTGTGTGCAGTATTTATGTTTCATTGCTATAACGCAGGCAGTGACCAGGACTTTATTTACATATGCCAACTAAATATGCTTGAATAATCTACCCTTGAATTATCAACCAATATGACTAAAATCAATTCTCCAAAATGCAGCATGCAGAACAAATTACATGCTATAACATGCTTTCAAAATATTAATCTATATTAAACATTTCTTGGTGAACATTCTAACTGAAATGAGGAGATGGCCTCTCATGTGGAGGAACAAGTTCAACATGGTAACCACTGTGCCACTGCAGCTCTGGTTTCCATTAATTACCTCTTACATTAGACCTATTCCACATCCCTAACAATGCTGGGGGATGACAAAAGGTTAAATGTTGTACTTTTCTGGTTTGAGACAAGATTTCAGGAGGTTGCCTCTCTTGATAATGGGCCACATAAGGGAGTTGACTATAATGTTCACCTTTTCATGCTCAGCATATCCATGGGCAGCCTTGCCTGGAGCCTCTCAAACTCTGCCTTAATCATCTCTGTCTGAAATATACAGTAGAGTGCATCTTTTGTTTTTATTTTTCATCGGTGCTGGCTGAACATAAAATTGTCTCTCTCTGTAAAAAAATCTCAATACATGTACAACATTCAAGGAATAATAAACACCACTTAGGATCCAAGATGACAAAGATTTTGGAATATGACAAGTTTCAGAATACCCCATTATATTGAAAGACTATCCTGTAAACTGTATATCTATCCTTGATCAAATATATGCTACATTCAACTAGACAGTATACTGTAACTACTTTTAATTCCTTCCAGTTTCCCATCTTTAAATTAGATCTATGTAAGCAAAATACATGTATTTGATTCAAGTTACTCTCGTGTAAACAAGGGTCAAACTGTAAGCAAAATTAAAGAACAAAATTAACAAGATAACAGTCATCTACATCCCTGCCTTCTCAAAACATTTGCTAAGTGACAGTAGGATTGGTTAAAGATTTCTTATATAGTTTGTATTTACAAAGTATACTGGGTCATGATCGACATCATTGGTGTGTACTTATTTAAATTGGGTAAAACTCAATATTGGTAATTTAGCTTCTGGAGACATCTGGGTGGGTAAAAACAAATACAAAAATCAGCATGTACTTTTCTGTGCATCTTTTCAATGAAGAATTCCCAAAAGCAAAAGACACAAATATAATATGTATATAAAGTTTGAGATGTCATGAACAGATCGATGGAAAAAGCAACAAAGATTTCTCAATAACACAGTAATATCTAGACTGTAAGTTTGATACTATATACCAAGTGTTACAGGGATATAATGAATGATTTTCCTTCAGAAACAAAGAGTGAATAATTTTATGGATGGACAGAATGATGAACAAAATCATAAAAAATACTGAAAATTGAAGAATTCCTAATAGAACAAGGCACATCTAGACCACTTTTTTACAATATGTGTATTAAGTTTCATTGAGATATCTTGAATAATTTTAGAGTTGTGCTCTAGAAATGAAACTGTGAATGATGGCTGGATGCATGTACAGACAAATGAAAGAAAACATTAAAAATATTGCAACTGAAATAAGGTGCATTTACATGAGTAGTCTAAATCTACCAAACTTCATAAAGATGTATCTTCAACGATTTTGTAGTTTTGCCCCTGAGACAAAAATTGTGGATAATGGATGGACAAAGACATGAATAAAAACATTTAAAATATTGAAACTGAACGAATTAAAAATAAGTGAAAGGAAGACCTGGATGAATTTAATATTTACAGTATACCAAGTCTCAGAGATATCTTGAATGGATTTGTTATGTTCAAAAAAATGGAAGCGTGAATGATGGATGCATGAACAGACAAATGGGCAGAAACATTTAAAACAATGAAAGTGTAAATTTCTGAATGGCTCTTATGAAAAATGATGGTGTAATGACACACTACACCTTCAAATATTGCCTATGCGTACATGACAAGGGCAGCCTTATGAAAATTAATGAAAACTTGGTATCACTAAATGTAAAACTGGCAAATCATGCTTCTCTATGAAATTTGGTACATATATTAGACTAGTATTTTAATGGGAAAAAATAACTATTATCCATGAGTGCAAAAGATGGTCAGAGGAATTTACTAAGTTATTAAAACAGCTCAATAACATTAGAATTGGGTAAGTAAATGTACTTGAATACTGGCATAATGTCTAATGACTTATACTTCTCAGTAAAGAAACACTGTACCATATAAATAAAAGCTGCCGACATCAAATATGTGCAGTTGATGGCCAACAAGAGCTACACTGCGTTTTAATTGATCCATGGTTGCCAATCCTAAAATTTTATAAAACTGAGGACTTGCTTGTTTTTATTTCACTCCCAAATTCATTAACAACAATCAGAATAATTAGCATGATACATGGGCTAGGGGGAAGAGGGGGAGAAAGGCTAAGACTTAGCCCTTTCCCAATCTTATAAATAGTAATAATGGGGATAATCTGCTACTGCCCCTTCCCAAAAAAGACAAGAAACATTAAAGTTGACTATAAATACTGTAAAATACTCCTATTATCTAACCTCAAATGCATTGTAGTTTGGAGCAGGCAAATATTCCAAGTAGTTTTTGGTTGGTCGATATCTCCTCGTTTCCTCCTCCACAAGGGCAAGGGCCTGAAATACAAACATAATGTTCACCAATCAATCTGGGAACAAGAAAAAAACAAGTAGGAAAAACATTTTTCCTTGTTCCTTGTTCAATGCTACATTTGTAAATAATGTAAGCAGATAAGATAAAACATACAAGACATTTTTAAAGCTGATTTATGCAGGGTGATTTTAAGGAAAACAAAATTTAGTCTAAATGAAAGCACTAGACTTGGATGTCATCAAAAGCTCGAGATCAATACTGACAGACGTAGTCCTACAATGTAAGACATCTCCCCTGATATTTGTGCTTTTTAGGTCGCCAACTTACTGCCTAAATAACAGTGTTGTGCAGCATGTTCTCAGGTCGACTAACATCAGAACAGGAAGTCAAATTTTCAGGAATATCTCAAAGACTTGGCATCCCATATCAATGCTTTTCTACAAATTAAAATCATATTGCTTTATTCGAACTTTACTTACTCTGATGCCTTTTTTCTAATAAATTCAAATTCTGACAGAAACAAAAAAGATTGTTTTCAAGTTCCACTGACCTACAATCCAACAGATGCTGGGAATGCTGAAATCAGTTAAAAGGATGATAAGTATCTTTAATGAAATGAAGCTATCTAAACAATTTATTCAATATTAGTACATTTTGATTTGCTTTGTTAAAGAAACATACTTCAACTTAATCTAATTTTGGTATTCCCTGATTCCATCGCATTCCAGCCAACTAAATTGTAGGTCAACTGAACTTGAAAATACGTTATTTTGCTTCTGTCAGAATTTGAATTTATTATTAAAAAGATATCAGCGTAAGTCAAGTTCGACTAAAGCAATTTGATTTTAATTTGTAGAAAAGCGCAGATGTGGGCTGCCAAGTGTGTGAGATATTCCTGAAAATTCGACTTCTGATTCCGATGTTAGTCGACCTCGGAACACACTACACAGCGCCGTTATTTGGGCAGCAAGAAGGCGACCACAAAACACAAATATCAGGGCTATGTCTTACACTGTAGGACTAAGGGACATTGTTCTATAAAACGGTCGAGTTAGCTAGCCGAGCATTTAAATACCGGGAGTGCGTCACTTATAGTTTTTACGCGTCACTCTGGCACAGCATGAGTTATTTTTTTTACAGGGCAATTGCCTTTTTTATTACGCCAATGGAGCAAAATCGCGCTCTAGATGGAACCCTATGGCTGAAGCATGCTCGGAAATATGTGATCCCCAGAAACATGTTACTGAACGACAAGACAAACGGAGAGATATAGCTGTCTATATTTATAAGTTTATTTTGCCCGTGAAGAAATATTTCATTACAGGAAAATAATAATCAATAAACTCACCGCCTCTCTAACACCGGTTTCGTCATAACCTTGGTCATAGTAAGGTAATGCGTCGACAACGACTTCTCCGGCCATGACGACTCTAAGAATAACACCGCAGTCTTCCAAATCATAATATCCGGTTTTCACTATAAACCAGGTTTAACTTGCATAGTACTTACTCCCAACAAAAACGAATTACACTTTTACACGGTTAAGTGAACTGTAGTGCATATGACACTAATCCTGAAACAAATAATGTACATTGTTCACAGGTCTAACTGAGCAATATGTTCTCCCATTGATTAAAAAAGTATAAAAGAACGAAAAGGTTGTAAATGTAGAAATTCCTGACAAAAAAAGAGATACACAAATCTTCTTGATAAAATATGCTATACTTTTTGATACAAATAATAATTTCCAGAACTAATAACTTAAAACAATGCAAAAATAATAATAAAAATATATGTATATATTATTTTACTTATCTTATCTAATCTACTTTTCTGGAAATAACAATCTGATCATGACTTTTTTTTTTGTTCCTCCCCTTTTCTCTCTTATGACTGCTCCAGCTGCCTAGTGGTTAGAGCGTCTACCTCGGATGTGGGAGGTCGCGGGTTCGAACCCTGGCCGAGTCATACCAAAGGCTTAAAAAAATGGTACTAACAGCTGCTTTGCTATGCGCTCAGCATTAAGAGTTTAGTGTTAGGACTGATCGGCCAGGATAATGTGACTGGGTGGGACATGATGCTGTGTGTCTCCGACATGATGCCCCAGTGCTAGACATCACTATAAACTGCCACACTGCAGACATCGTAGCGATATGACTGAAAATTTTTTAAAGGTACGTTAAAAATTCAAATCACACACACACACACACACACACACACACACACATGAATAAAAATACACACCTCAGTATCGGCTCTTTTAAACCTAATAAAGTCCAGCCAAGTCAGTTTTATTTCAAGCCAGTACATTCTAAAACAATGACAACTTAGTTTCATATTTAAACCCAAGTTTAAACATGGTAAGAAAATGTTAAAATTATAAAATTTTGAAAATGAACCAATTGCTATAGCAGAAAACGTAGTCATACCCATGACAAATATTGCTCCCCTGTGAAATTTAACCTTCAGGGCCAGCCATGTAACATTTAACCGGGGGGGGGGGGCAGGGCCAAGGATATTTTTTTTGAACCAGGATATTTGTTTCTCTTTTATCTTAAGATAATTAGCAGCAGGGAGGGTGAACCCTACAACTTTGTAGAGACCTTATTTTTGAAATTTAAGGGTTCCTACGAAGGCTGAAAAAAAAGTTTTTGCTATAACAGTAAAAACTTCTCTAATTGACCAGATTTTTTCTGATTTTTTCACGTGCTGGTCACTACGCGTATGTCGTTCACCCTCCCTGCTGCTATGGTTTTTATCCAAAAATTGTATCAAGTCCGTTATGATATCTTGACCTCGGATCATGTAAATTTATTGTTACAAAACCAAAGGGAGCAGCTTGTGCTTTTGAAAAGAAATTTTAAAATTTGTTCATGTCCATGTCCCCAGAACACCAAGTATAATAAATATTTTGCAGCGTATGATTATCAACTCCGTTGAACACAACTAAAATGTTACAGTTATCCCTGATCACTTTTTGAATTTGTGTATAACGCTGTGTAACATAAATCACGTCTGTGTTTTTGTGACGGCCTCGTGAAAATATCCGAGCTGGATTGGATTGTTTATCCAGCATGACATCATCGTATACCACGAGGTTATTAATGAATCCATCCAGATCATCTACAGATGGCGCTTCATCAATATCAGTAATAAAGTCTATGATTTCACTGTCTTCATGCAACAATTTTGCGTTTTCATTAAAATCTTTAAGTACTTCGTAACATCGCTGATCATCTACAGATGG
>JAECUM010056125.1:0-20906 GCA_016617855.1 Megalonaias nervosa | reverse complement strand
ATTCAGGCTGATTTTTGGAGCACAAGGGAGCAGTCGTTTTAGTTAGCAGTGAGCTAAGATGATTTAAAATTTCCAAAAGTACAATATCCAAAGAAATGTCAGTCACATTACATCAACGTATCATAAAGGTATGCCAACATTCTCTCCACTGTGCATGTTTTAAATGCAAACAACTTCACCTTACATACATCACTCTCTCAAAAGTAGATAATAACTGGTGAGCGCCCCCATATCAAACAAACCGGAAGCTGTCTATGTAAAGAACCAGATAAAACTGCTCACCTTCCTTTCCCTGTCCACAATCAGCAAAATCTGCGTCGTCTGCATCTAATAATTGCAATCCAATACTTGCAATGTTTAATTTTAATATTTCTAAACAAATTGAGAAAACATAATGGAAAACTATGGACTGCATGACATGTGTTGCCTGAAAAAATATACTCACCCACGAAAATATGATGACGGCGTTAGCAAAGAAACTCCCGTTTGGTTTGAAACGTGAATGTTATGACAGTGTTAGAGACCCCCTGAGGAAGATCAGCTAGAAATTATAAATTGATGAATGAAGTTTTGTCCATTTTGATTTCCTTGATGCTTTTCAATTTTAAAGGGGTGGGGTGGGTGTGTAAAAGCAAACGGGAAGGTAAGCGAATAGTATAACTTTGTATATTGATTATGTTAAATATGCTATAATGTCTTTTGCTCAAAACAAACGAACTGATTCTGTAAAATAAAATAAATTGTCGAAATCTATGCAAAACATGAGGAATAAAATAAACAGATGCAATATATCTGTTAATGTCAAAACCTGTACAAAAAGTAGTTTATTTCTAAAACAAACGCGCAGCCCTCTTCATTGTCTTGTACGCTTGTATACAGTATGGAATCCGACTACACGTGTATACAATCATAAGTAGTTGACACATGTTAATTTTAATCTATTTAACATAGCGGTCATAGAAAGATAGTTTCACAGTGTTGGTTATAAAATATATATGTTAATTTCTTAGCTTTGTCCTTTAGACTGCTTGTTATTAAAATTTTCTATTGCATTTCTATTTCATAATGTTTAAATACTGATCTTTATAATTTCTGAAATTTCATATTTTATGTAGTCAACAATTACAAGAAACAAACACAAGAATAGTTGTATGTGACTATTGGGGGATAAACGGGAATTAGCATTAGCCCCATACATTTAATATGCGGGGACCTCCTAGGGAACAAACGGGGAATCCTGTGTTAAATTGGTCCATCGGTCCAACATGGTAATGGTATTACAGGGACAAAAGTGTTTATGGGAACATATGTGTTTATAGGAACAAAAGTATGTATGGTGTTTATAGCTAGAAGGGAAATGTAATGGTAATTTTGTAATTGTTATAGACCATTTCCGTGTAGAAAACTTTATAGATAAAGTGGAGGAATATATTGTTACCAGGAAAATTATTTATTCGTGATTTAAGATCTTAATAGAATCAATTGTATTATTGTTACGTCCAGTAATTCATTTGGGCTGGAATTTATTTATTCAAATTATTTATTCACTGGAAATACAAAGTGTTTTTAAAAAAATAATATTCTTGGAAACAGAGACTTGAATTTATAGTGAAATTTCAAATAAGGATATATTTTTGGATTGTATTATTGCGATCCAGGAAAAGAATGTTCGCACATCACCACTACACAAGCAACTACAGGCACATCAACCCTTCCAGAGTTGGAGTTAATTTGGATTTCCATTATAGTTTATTCAGAGCTTTAATCATTAGGACTTGTCTCTGTAATTCTAGGATCATTTGGGATTTAGTTCGCAATACCGTAAGTTTCTTTTTTTTTTTACATTTTCACTTTGTATTCTAGGGAAATAAATTATTTGTTGAATTTTACAAAGCTTGTTGCTTCTCACTCTTTTCTAATGTTTGTTTTAAGACTCGTAAGAGAAAATTGGAGGCTTGTCCTTGGGATACGAATTTCTCTAAAATATTTCAGAAAACTTTTGTTTTTGAAATTTAAATTCACGTTGTTTTTGGAATTTTCTAAATTCAAGGTATTATTTCGCATTTGAGGAATCTTTATTGAAACCAGCAAGCTTTTACAATGTCATCTAAATGGAGAACTTTTTAAAGTCCTAGCCAGGAATGTTAAAGTCCTTGAAAAATGGATGAATTACTCAAGCTTGCCAGACAATATGATCTCTCTAAGGCGAAGACGTCATTAACAAAGCAGGAAATAAATATAGTTTGGTCCAATATATTGGTAGAAAAGAATTTTTGGGATAAAAAATGCTTTAGGTTTAATTTATAAGTCTCCATCTGGCTCAGAAATGATATTAAAACAACTGAAATTAAAACACAAAATGGAAATAGATTTAAGAAGGCTTCAGCTTCAGAAAGTGAAAGATGAGAAACAAATGCTATTGGAGAAAGAGGCGACAGAGACAAAACAGTTGAAGAAAGAGAAAGAGGAGAAACAAATGAAATTGGAGAAAGAGGAAAGACGGAGACAAGTACAATTACAGCTGCAGAAATAGGTAAGACAGAGAGGAAAAAGAAGATAGGCTAATTCAAATGCAAATACAAAAGGAAGAGTGGGAAAGACAGTTATGAAGAGAAAGAGAAAAGGAAGAAAATGAATTTCAGTTTAGATTTAAAGGAAATAGAAGTAGATAAATATTTTCCTGATTTTGAAAATATTGCTGCGAATTTGAAATGGCCAAGAGAGCATTGGACTCTGTTATTACAAAAGCCCATAACATCTACACTTCCCTGTCGGTACGGGAAAATGCTGATTATGATCTGGTTAAGGAATGTATCTTGAAGGTCATGAGTTGGTACCTGAGGCTTATCGACAAAAGTTCAGGAACTATAGAAAAAGAAAGTGGACAAACCCATGTCGAATTTGCAAGAGAAAAAGAGCAGTTATTTGATAGATGGCGCTTAGCTAAGTGAGTTGGTCAAGATTACAAAAATCACAGACAAGTCATATTAGTTGAAGAGTTAAAGAATTGTGTCAATAGTGACGCTAAGGCTTATCATGATGAACACAAGATTGAAATTTTAGAAAATGCTGCTTGTACAGCTGATGAGTATTCCTTAGCTCGTAAAGATATTTTTGTCAGTAAGTCTTCCACTCAACAGTCGTCTGGTACAAAACTACTTCAGTCTAATATGAGCCCTTCCAAATCTCAGTCTCAAACAAAGTTTAGAAATCAAGTTTCTGATAAGACTAATCAGAAGTCCTTATCTCTTCCTACGTGTACCTATTGCAAGAAGAGAGGGCACGTTATTTCTGATTGCTACAGTTTGAAAAATAAGAAACAGAATCAAGACAGACCTATTCCAAATGCTCTTATTTCTAAGAGGTCAAGGTCACACTATTATAAACAATAGATTTGTTGGGTCAAACAAATCCCAGTCTGATTTATTGTAGAGAATCATGAACCATTCATGTCGAACGGTTCTATACCACTCAAGAGTGATCCTGCCAATCCTATCCATATTAAAATTATAAGTGACACAGGAGCTTCTCGGAGTCTTTTATTATCAGGTACTTTGCCTTTTTCTGAGAAGACATCTTCTAATGAGAATGTTCTTATTCAGGGAGTAGAGTGCGGCTTTGTTAATATTCCTCTCCATTGTGTAAATTTGTCATCAAACTTCGTCTCAGGACCAGTGACAGTTGGAACAGTATTCTTTATCCAACGAGGGTATTCATGTGTTACTAGGCAATGACCTAACTGGAGTTAAGGTTGTGGTTAATCCACTTTAACTGACAAGCCGCCTTGTTTGGATCAGAAAGTCAATTCTATTGAGAAAAAAAAAATCTTGATTTATACCCAGCTTTTTCAGTTACTAGAGCTATGACAAAGAAAGTTCTTGAGAATGCCGTTGATAAGAAAGTATTCCTTTAGCTGGCTCGTGTATTGGTCAGGCTTTTGATGAGGTCACTTTTGCTCCTTGTTGGGATCAATCAAAATGTATTGATCAAAGTGATCCTCTTTTTATTATTCATTCTCTTTATTCTAATCATGGTAACAAACGTCAGTTACATGTCGTCGAACAGGGAAAAGATCATGAGATCTCCTATTTGTTTCAGAGAGCTATTAGAGAGACTGAAGCCACAGAAGTTCCTCTAAGTTATTATGTCAGAAATGGGGTCCTTGTTAGAAAATGGAGATCCTTTGAGGTACCTGCTGGTGACGAGTGAACTATCAAATTGTATTTCCAAAGTCAGGAAATTATTCATTTAGCTCATGAAACTCCTTCGGAATGTCATTTAGGGATCAATAAAATTTATCACAAGATCTTGAATCACTTTTATTGGCCAAACATTTAAAGTGACTTTTGTAAATGTTTTAGATCTTGTCACACTTGTCAAATGGTAGGAAACCCAATCAGAAGATACCTAAGGCTTATCTGCAACCTATTCCTGCATTTGACGAACCATTTAGCATAATAATGGTAGACTGTGACAGTCCCTTACATAAGACCAAGTCAGGCAATCAATACTTGTTGACTATAATGTGTCCGTCTTCTAGATTTCCAGAGGCAATTCATTTGAGGAATATTAAAGCTGAAACAATATCAAAAGCTTTGATAACATTGTTTTGACTCAGTTTGGCTTTCCCAGATCTGTCCAATCTTATCAAGGGTCAAATTGTATGTCTGGAATTTTCCAGCAAGTTATTCATGAATTAGGCATCCAGCAATTAAAGTCTCCTGTGTATCACCCTGAAAGCCACGAGACTTTAAGAGTGCACCAGTTTCTTCAGCTCCAAATTTCAGTCAATCATTTAAATTGTCTGTTGATTGAAGTGACATTGGGGTTGGTGCAGTATTGATTCAAGAAGACAAAAATGGTGTATATCTTGTGTGCTATTCTTCTATGAAATTAAATAAGCACCAGAGAAATTAATCCACAATCGAGAAGGACTGTTTGGCTTTGATATTGGCATTGCAACCCTTTGAATTCTATATTAGTTCAGTTCCTTCTCCAATTATTGTGTTTAGTGATCACAACCCCCTTCCTTTCATTGGCAAAATGAAAAACGAAAGTCAGAGATTATTAAGGTTAAGTTGAATGTTGCAGGAATATAATATTGACATCAGACACAGAAAGGGAAAAGACAATCTAATAGTAAATGCACTTTCACGTGTATATAACTATTATATAGTTTTACAAATACTTTGTGTCATTCTTAAGATTTCATCTTATGTAATTTTTATCACATGTATATATTGCATAAATCTTTCTTTTTCTTGATGAGGGAAGGTGTTATTTATATTTAACTGTATTGTTTGTTAGGTTTTTTATTTTATTGTATGATATTGATAATGTCACATTGTATATTGGACTTGACCTTGTCCACAGTCAAGTTCATTTTCTACTTGATCTGAATCATTATTATTTTGTTATACTGTAAACAACTAATACATAGCTAAATATCTTATTTATGAGTATTGACAACTATTAGAATTATTATTTTTCCCCGAGTGATTTTATTTAGTAAATATTAAGAAGCTTCTAGAAGGTTATTTTCCATTGGGTAATAATTTTTTATAGAAAATCTAATTGTGACCAGAGGTCAAGCAGAGGGCTATATAATCTTGTTATTGGAAAACTTTTTTTTATTTATGCTTTAAGATCTTAGCAGAATCAATTGTAATATTGTTGTGTCCAGTAATTCTTTGGGCTGGAATTTATTTATTCAAATTATTTATTCACTGGAAATACAAAGTGCTATTCAAAAATAACATTCTTGGAAATAGAGAGTCGAATTTATAGTAACATTTCAAATAAGGACATATTCTTGGATTGTATTATTGTGATCCAACAAAAGACATTGCACATCACCACTACACAAGTCACTAGAGGCATATCAATACTTCCAGCATTGGATTTAATTTGGATCTCCACTAAAGTTTGTTCAGAACTTTATTTATTAGGACTTGTGTCTTTAATTCTATGATTATTTGAGATTTAATTCGCAATACCAAAAGTTTCTTTTTTCACATTTTCACTTTGTATTCTAGGAAATAAATTATTTGTTGAATTAAAAAAAAAGTTTGTTGCTTCTCATTCTTTTGATTACTTGTTTTAAGACCATAAAGTCGTAATGCAATCCAGCACCCAAGTTTTAATTATGATCCAAAATTTATAAGGTATACGGGAATTTAACATGGGAATAGTTTTCTGCCATCCAAATCCCCATAAACACAATCCTAAACGCTTTTTGTAGAGTAGTGTCTAAAAATATACACTACTATTAGAAGAAAAGGGTATTATGTAAAAGAAGGAGATGAAATAACACAAACGTGCTATCCGTTACAGCATCTATAACTTCCAACACTCCATTCACACTATCCAAAACGCCTTGTGTAGTCTCATTGCTCTTCTTGCAAGAGAAACTTTGTCAGCCCTATGTGTTACGAACAATATCGCATGAAACAAGTTAAAAGAGCAGATATGTGCTTGTAAATTATTGAGATTGTGCTCCACTTGTGGACATCTCATTCGAACCAATAATTCCAAGGCGCACGTTTGATCAGGATAGAAAAGATGTCGTTTCTGTGTCCAAATCATGGACTTTGTAAATCAATGTTATATTCAAGATACGACAATGAACTGGAGGAGGACCTGAAGAAAGACCAGCACCAAAAAGAAAAAGAAACAAGTGAATTTTTTGTTTTACTTTGAATGTACGCAAGAGACTTGTATTCACATTCCTAGTTTATTCGTAGCACATCGGGCTTGCTAGAGGTGAATACAATAACCGTTTTTTTAATAGTTTTTCCAGTTGTAGCGAGATTTTTGGAGAACGTTAAAAAAATCTTTCGAGGACCCATCACTCTTCCTGATTTTGCCAAATGGATCTTGGACCCTATCAACGACACTTGGAGCGATGAGGATATCAAGGGTACCGGGATTTGTCATCGATATGCTACTGTGATGGCTCACTCTTTCTTAGGATACGACGGACAATTTCTATGCTACTGTGATGGCTCACACTTTCTTAGGATACGACGGACAATTTCTGAACAAGGCACCAAATGTCTCACAGTCAACAATACCGGAGGCAAAGACATACACACGAAAGTGGTCCAAATACAATTTAAAGATTCAATCAGTTATTTGGCCATGATTTTGAGTAGAATGCTGAAAACGCATGCAATGACAGAAATGCCCAAGGGTTATTTTCCACACTTTTGAATACCGAAAAGAATCAACACGTCGTGCTCACTCATTTGACGACATGCACTATTACGACCCCGACGGAATGCACAGGAACAATGAGAAGCATTCTATTCTTGGTACAAATCTCACGCTTCCACCCCATTTTGACGTTCAGGAAGAAATATTAAAGTATTGCCTAAAGTATTGCCTAAAGCGCGTGGATTGGTGTACCGAAAGAAATTCAGGCCCAAGAACACACTAGCCATCATAGCCCATCAGAGTTATCTCTCTGTCAGCAGTCGATACTCAACCAAAGCTCGGCATTGGTGGCATTACTTATGTGAAAATGAAGACAAATAGATCCAGCATGCTAGAAAAGGGGGGGGGGGGAGACAAGAAAATTGGAAGTCTTTCAGTGGATAGATTTAGAAGATCCCCCGGTCGTCTACTTATTTCATGGAACCTTATTTCACGAAAACACCACGTGTTTCCCTCAACAAAACCTGAAAGAGTTCAGAATGGAAACTTTGTACGAGCAAACATACCAACAATGCCTGAGGTTAGAAAAACAAGGATACGGAATGGTAGAAATGTCGGGTCACAAGTATGATCAACGTTTCAAAACCTATCCCGACTTTAGTCGCATTGCCGAAAGTTAGGATTTGATGGACATCACACCTTTAAACCCACGCGACAGTTTGTTTGGAGGACGAACCAATGCTACATGCTACGAGGTGGACAAATCTCAAGAAGAAGAAATCAAATACATCGATGTGTGTTCATTGTAGCCTTGGGTGTGCAAATATGCTCGATGTCCTACAGGACACCCCGAAATTCTGACAGCATACATTTTATGTGGAACACATTCGTCGATTCAAAGGCTTGATCAAAAGCAAAGTCTTACCTCCATCTCACTTGTACCGTCCCGTCTTACCAAATCATTGCCAAGGAAAATTCGTGTTTCCTTTATGCCGTACGTGTGCTGAAACATACGATCAAGACCAACCTTGCGACCACATCGAGGAAGAACGCGCTTTGACTGGAACGTGGGCAAGTGTCGAATTCTTTCGTATTCTGGATCTTGGATACCGATTTTTAAAGTCTACAAAAATTGTCACTTTCCTAACACAGAACTATATTAAATGGACGACGACTTCAATAAAGAAACTTTGTCTCAGGCTACGTTAACGAATGATTCAAACTGGCTATATCTCTGGGTATCAGACTTCAGAAGACCAAGAGACATTTAAATAACAGTACCATTCGAAGAAGAATCGAAGGGGACCGTTTAGGTGCATCGATGGACGAGCACCCAAAAGACACGATCCTGAGTTTTGCTATTGGTGACCCTAATAATTATGGATACCAATACCGAAACCGATGGGGAGAAATTCATACCAATTGCAGTGTCAAAGGAATGATACTGAACTATCGATCGATTTAAGTGGTGAACTTTGGCATGCTGAAAGAAGCATTACAATCTGGAGACAATCAAGACTTTTGCTTGACCACATTCGATCCACACAAAATTATACGTTTAGAAAACCACAAAATCATCAGTCACCCATTAGAGAAGGTTGATCAAATTGTGTACCAGAAACAACGCGACTTTCAGACCACAACACTTACCGTATGGACACACTGATATGCAGTATAAAATGGGAATACTTCAAAGACCAACATTTCATTGTAATACAAACGCCGACCTAGAAAGATGTATAATTCAACACAGTTGGAAGCGAATGAGGGACCTATTAGGAACTCCATGTGTGAATGTAAGTCCAGTAGACTTGTACCGTTACCGGAGTACTTGACACAGCAACAACTGAGTGATGGGTTCACTGCACACTTCAAGTCCAACGAGGAACTCGAATGCTGTGCCTTGCTAGCAGATTGATGATGTACCCTACGACATCATCGATGCAGTACGGCTTTGCCGCTCGTCTACTAACATGGAATGCGATGCCGTTCCTATGACCATCGAAAGCGATGTCATTCATTACTGTACACCCTACCACTCTACTAACGAAAGCGATGCAGCACGACCTTTATCTGTTTTGCTGGTAAAAGTGATGCCGTTCCTTTATCTACCTACAGATCACATCCTTGCACTTGCAAACCACTCCGGATGCCAACACCACTGACGTATCAAGATGTGCCTGTCGAAAAAGAAATCACGTTTCCTGTGGCTTTGGCCAGCTATTGTGACTTTGAAAGACGATTACAGACGTTCAAAGGGGAATTGTCTAAATACCTGGATGAACCTACTCCCAAAATGTGAGCAAGGGCTGGATTTGTCTAGTTGGGAGAAGGATATAAAGTAAAGTGTTTCATAAGTGGTGTGACATGTTCACGAATGGAAGAATAAAAACTCGGTTTCCCTGGGACATACCAAATGGTTTCCGCGTTTTCACTACCTTCCTTTTAGGTGACCAAAATAATATCATCTTAATGGATAACATAAAAGTGGACATTCGTTGTTTGCCTCTTGAGTTAAAGCAAAGT
Organism: Megalonaias nervosa; assembly: GCA_016617855.1. Taxonomy (NCBI): domain Eukaryota; kingdom Metazoa; phylum Mollusca; class Bivalvia; order Unionida; family Unionidae; genus Megalonaias; species Megalonaias nervosa. The sequence goes on along the minus strand of JAECUM010056125.1, from coordinate 11,225 downwards.
TTTCACAGAGCTCGTCAGAATACGAGTGAACGCAGATAACAATTGCATCCATTACGATGCTTTACCCACTGGTACCTGAATGATATGAAAGGATTGATTCTTTAGAAAGTATTCAAATGGTCAGACATTGATCAACTACCCACGGATAAAAAGGATTTAGATGCCTCGACTTCTACGTACATATTGGTAATCCTACATAGAATTCTTTTCAGAGAAGGAAGACTTAGAATATAAAAAAGCGTTAAAAGAAGTGTTAGCTCAAGACAAGACTTCTTCAGATCGTGTGGTGTGTGTGTTACTGACTAAAACATTTCTGTTCGATACTGGAGTAAAAGATGCCATGTGTAAAAAGTTCTACTATTTCATAAAAAAATAAAGACATTCCTGTGAATGACTAGTTTAGAATGGCACATTTAGAATTAAACTTTGGAGCTGCGGGAACGGATTTATAGACAGTTTGTCAAGATTCACTTCTGGATTCTTAAACTATGGTCGTTTCCACGTTATACGAAAACTGATTCTTTGGAAACTATGACAAACAAAAAACGCAACGTGGATATAAAAGCTTGTCACCATGCCACCACTTTTATCAGTAGTATTGCAACAGATTCCATAGACGGAAGTCAGTGACAGTAATAAGACATTGGAGGATTACCAAAATCGTTTACAACATTTGTTTCTATTGGTTTGTGGACGAAATGTAGTGTGTGCGTTTTAGTGACTACTTTTCTCGGATTTCATTTTTTACCAGCAGATTCACTGTGGACTATTTATGAAAAGTACATGCCAAGACATCATGGTGACTCTTCCAACTTTAAATGTGCACAAGACACACATTCTGTTAAAGGTGTTGCGATTTCTGATCGATACTTCTCCACCTCTGTGTGGAGAAAAGATTCGTTGTACTTGGTCAAGTTTTCATGCTTACCAAGAAGTGTTTGTAGCTTGTAATGTACACCAGCAATGAAAATGTACGTGAGTGGAAAAGTTTTGGCTCCAATACCTGGACGCAAAAAGTGGCTGACTATGCCAAAGATTTGTTCCATTGGAACTGATCCAAGAAAATAATTTCACTTACAACCAGTGCCTGAAGTGAACGTGACATTATAGAAAATGTTAGAAACAGTGCTAGAAGAATCCGACACATAGGAAGAAGAAATATTACAAGTTCACGACGGTAATACTGTGGTATACATCGAAACAAATGAGGCAGAAAAAAACCGGAGGAGAAATTAGAGACAGTGAATAGTGTACAGACTAAAAGAAGAACACCAGAGTGTGTACCTGAATTTCATGAGACACACCTCGATCGAAAATATCATACACTGACTTGTACTTGTTTAAAAGCAACTTTGGTGTTTTTATTTGTGTCTTATTGATGCATGAAGACATGTTTGTCTTATGTGTTGAAGTATTTTAAATACTTGACATGTAAAATTGTTTGAACAAACATTAAACATGTATCCAAGGTATAAAATGTCTTGTGTCGTCTATTTTATTCTCGGAATTCTTAAAACCATACCTATGGCGAATTCTTCCTCGTCTTCATCTGCTCTCAAAGTGACTGACGAAACATTAGATTGTCAAAGTTGGGTGACACTGTATTTTTGCCATCCCTTTAACATGTTCAATCCTGGACCGAATTTGTCAAACCTTTGATGGAATCCCACCAACGTATCGTGCTGCGTTACAAAGATTGACAATCGGCTTACACCATACTTCAAGAAAGTCAAGGAGAATCCATTTCGTTTGTAGAATGCATTCCTCGCGAAGACGATGTGACTGTGTCTGACCTGAGTCAAATACATATTGTCATCTTTGATGACATGTTAGGAGAAGATGAATAAGAGATTAAACTCTGGTTTACATGAAAAGGACACCATGGTAATGCTAGCATCATTTACATCACACAAAATTTATTTTACCAAAATAAAGTACATCCCACCATTAGTCTCAATCCCCATTAGGTGGTCCAAGAGATAACTATCAAATGCCAAACAATTAGGAACTCCTTAGCTGAATAATGCGTAAGTCGATGCCTATTTACTCATCGGTAAGAAAAACATACCACTCCCGATTATTTGAGATTTCGTACCAATCTGTTTCACCACTGGTGTCAAGAAGGAGGGTCTGATGTTTCCACGTCCCTTTTGAAGTCTCTCTGAAAAAAACAAATCCTATTAAACATCCTACACATCTTTTCTTTCAAACAGTCCTCAATATGACATCATTTCAATCTTCTTCAACATTCGTTCCCTTTTAAAATGGTATCCTAATATCGAAGCTAAAACCAAGAGAAAAGTCAAATCGTCCCCCAATAGATGTCCATAAGAAGAATAGTGGCGGTGGTGCCGCGACACGTGCACGTCACAAGAAAAAGAAAAGCCCCAATAAGAAAAAGAAGAAGAACAGTTACAAGAAAAAGATATCCAATGACAGTAAGAGAGGGAGTACAATTGTTAAGATTCATACGTACATCATTAAACTACCCCACTCGTTGACGGTGTCTTCTCCAGCCACTTCTACTTCGTCGCTGGCCATGATGCCTGTCAAACCTGATTTAACACCCGTCTTTCCAAATTTGATGAAAAATGGCAACTCATTTCTAAAGGAACTTCTTCTCCGGCGACAGCGATAACATCTTCTTTAGCCGCGGCTGCTGCAGCTAACAATAGCTTCACCAAAGACCAAAGTCAAAGACAAAACAGAGATATTACAAAGTTTAGTAGATTTATCCAAACAAACAATGACACGATTTAGTCCGTTGAAAACACCTCAACGTCGATTGATGCCAGTTATGAAGTTGAAACGAATTCCAGTATAAAAAGGAAATGTGTGATGCGATTCACTTCAGTGTTTTTGCTCCTGAAACAATAGATGACACCCCAAAGAACTGCACACCACCCTCCTCCTCGCCCTTCCAAGACAAAACTTTCTCCAAAAAGGGAAAAGAAAGGGACTCGCTCCTCGTATAGCTAAATATTTTATTTTGATGTGTAAATTATTAAAAAATCACCCAGAGAAATCAGCGATACGTTCTGTAAATGCTGTTTTAATGTATTGAAAGGAACGGGACCTTTGTCCAAGACATAGAAACAACGCTTAGGAAAGTATCGGAAGGTTCTTCGCTAAATGGCGAAAGAGAAAATACCCATGTGTCGGAAGAAAAAAATGCTGGTTCAACGCGGAGGAATTCTATCCATGCTGATCGGATACCTTGCTAGGATCGAGTTTTTGTTGGACAACTTTTAGGAGGCGTGATGATATAAGGAGGAAGAATAAAAAGAAGATGAAAAGGACCCCTTTTGTGGAAAGGCAAAATACGTTTACCTTTTATACTTGTGGAAGGAGGAAAGCTCACTTTAGTTCCATAAAATCGATGGATGGCATTCCATCGTTGGTACGAACAACGGACACCTCATTTACCTCCAAATCTTAACCTCATCGAGATGTTACAGTTAAAACAAGCAATAAAATCGTTGATGGATCGAACCGATTTATCAGAAATGGAAAAATCGCAACGGTACGGCCAAGTATTGCAACGTCTTAAACTCTTGCACCAGAAACTTTTATCAGAAAAGAGCTAAACATACTTTATGAGATTTCAAGATGCTCATGAAAACGAACCCTAAATCACCAAGACAGAAGCGGCCACAAGGATGCGAGAAGACACACGAGAAGTATTTCAAAGTCCGTCTGCTCCAATACCAACTACGATGGCACCTACCTTATTGACACCTTCCCCTACTCTCAGACAAGAAGAAATAAAAAGCTTGATGTTTTGATGATGGCCTTGCAACATTTTGAGGAGTATTTAAGTGCAGCTTCTTCTCCAAGTGTTGTTTTCGGCGATCATAACCCCTCACTTTCATTAATAAAGAACAAAATAAGAATAAAAATTTTTACGATGGAGTCTGATGTTATAATCATATAATATCGATGTTAGGCACATTCGGGAACAAGAAAATTTGATTGCAGACGCACTTTTACGTGCATAGAAGTAGTTTTATATTGCTTTGTATACATGATTGTATCATTCATTTTTCTTATGCAGTATTAATTACATGAATGTTGGACATTTCAGTGAAGAAAGTTTTATTGTATAAATCGTTTTTCTATTTAAGGGGGAAGGTGTTACGGATATCTGTATCATCTATGGAAATTATAACATATATTATTATAAATCATTTAGATTTGTGACATTTATATTTCAAATAACTCTTTAATTCAATTTCTGGCTAGCAAGTACTATAGTAAAGCACATGTACAATACGTGTAGAATTCTCATTCATGAGTCAAGGCTGATTGCCTAGGTCAACTAAACAACTATTTCGGATAAGCACGCCACGCATTTAGTGAATGGAAGTCATGAAACATCACGTAGTACTAAGGAGTACATTGTTACTATAGATTTATCATGAGTGCCCTAGCCGCTGCTTGGATAGTAAACAAAAAAGAAGTATTTTTGACGACCGAGGTATTTTGAAAGATAATAATGATTTTAATTGTTCGAGAATCTTTTAGTGATTACGATTTTGTTGCTTTGATGCTTATATGGAGACTATATATCGAGAATACAAGCATCACTTAGATTATTCTTCAGCTGTGCCACTTTGTAAGCAAGAGAGAGAGAGAGAGAGGTATTAGTGATTTATTTATAATTGTTCGTTGGAATAGCAGAGTGACAAACATTTAGTTTAAACAGTCAGTACTTATCGGATTATGTGAATTTATTCAAGTACTTGAATATTTAAATAATTTTATTAGATTATATAAACTTTGAAGGACTTCAGTGGTATTCTACTTCAACATGATTACCTTGAAGTAAAAACATTTGGATTTAGAACTGTGATTCTTCAGTGATGTTAGCACGTTAGCACATAAACAAATTAGCACCTTCATTCGGAATACCTTTCGACAGTTTCCGGATTAGTGTTAAATTGATGGTACAATTTAGGATATTCTAGGAATTCATATTTTTAGTTCTTTCACTTTGTTTGATTTTACATTTTATTTAAATAAGCTTGTTTGGTTTTGCATTGTCTTGTTACTTACATTTAAGCCTGAGACGTAACAATAATATAATACAATCATTGTGTGGCATTCAGTTTGGTTTCTGTAATAAAGTTCGTATAGTGCAATGTGTGTTAATATTTTTATCTCGGCTTTATTTTTAAAAAATAAGAAAAACAAATTAAGCAACTGACATTGATGATCTTCCCACAGGAATTTAAAACGGATTAATGTTTTACCTGAATATTAGAGTTATGAATAAGGATAATCTGATCACTATTGGGCCTTTCTACAAATGAAAGAAATATTACAATATCTCCATTGTTTATAAATGTACCTTGTTTACTAAATTACCTCATGTGCACATTACCCATCATCACAGCGTTCATGAGAGCCATGTCGGCCTCGACTAACATTTGGATAGGTCATGTCTAAGAAGCTGTCATATCGTAAATAATGAGGAATCAAATTTACGGTTTAGATTAAGAAACATTTTACGTTTCTTCTTGCACGAGAGTTTATATGACACGGAATAGTTTTTGGATTGTGCTTAATCAATCAGATCTTGTATTCAAAATAGTGTGCAGCTTGAATAAACTATGGATACTTCAGTCTGAAAAAGTTTATATGGATTCATATGCATTGTTACAAACAATGTTCGGAAAAATACCCAGGTGTGAATCACACATGGCTGCTACATTGATAGATATACAGGATCAGTTTCGTAAACATTTTTTACACAGTTCTATTGTGCCTGGCATATTTTAGCATGTAAATAAGTTCTCCGCTATTTTCCGTCGATTTCCATTTTTTACGCTGAATCACGCCGTTGAAGTATTTCCTACTGTGTACATGAACAAGGAGGCTGACGCAATATGTCCATTATATTCCATGTATTAGTAGTTTGTTAGGAAAGAAGGCAGAGCAATAAGGGACAAATTATAACGAATTCCATAACAGGGCTCAAGTCACAATTATTTAACCTAAATATTCGCTACGTTTATTTGTCAGTACTGAACTTTCCGTTGTATCTGAATCCTAATCTAAAATATCTTCGAAGGTGAAGTTCTTGTCATTGGTTACCGGCATTTATGTTTCACAGGTTCGACTGTAAACAAAACAACGTACAGTGGGTCACAGGTTTCATTTCCGGACCAGCAACAATGCAACTTTAGTCACTGTTCACTGTGGCTAAAATACACACAAAAAACAACACCCTCATGCTCATATTCTAAATAATTGACACTTTCCTTTATATAAATACGAAAAATGCTTAAATCTATCGATGCCGAAATGAGAGAGGACGAAATTATCTAAAATAGATTGGGACTACAATTATGGGTACTGATCCGGAAGTAATAATTGTGACCTGAGTCCTATTATAGAATGGCGGATGGGGAATAATCTGTAAAGAATGAATGAAGAGGATGATAAGGTATGATAGCGAAGAAAGAAGATAATGCTTAACTTAATAACATACCTAAGTAACTCAAAATTTGGGTCACATCCATTCATCCATCTGACCATCCAATCAACTATACGTGGATACCTGTAACCATCCATCCAGATATATGCGCGTGGATTAGCATATATAGGGACATACATACATACATACATACATACATACATACATATGTTTTGTAAACCAGCATCGTGCTTGGATGAAATTCAAGAAACTAAGAATTAAGACAGGATCTAAAGCGTTCAGTCTTGGATATCAAATTTGTTTAGAAAAGAATCTAAGGCCATCAGGTACACCAACTGGACACGGAGACAAATTGTGTTTCAGGTTCTCAATCAGAAGGGTGTCATTATGAGTTATGTCCAGATCAGGCAGGGTCTCTCGCTGTGGTGAGTCTGGATAACACACTTTAAGTATTCCGATTGTCTCCGCACGCTTTATCTTATCATGTGTTGATCTGCCTTTAAACACCAGTCGACCAGTCCACCAATCGAACGAACCTGTAAGATGATTCCATCGTTGTTGGTGGATGCGATTTCAACGGTTGCGTTGGAGCCGTGGGAACTGCATCCGAGATTGCTCTGATAAAGCCTGGTGTAGGCCGCTTAGCGCCTCAAGGTCATATCGATTATCCAGTCGTCGCAGCAAACCGGAAGCGGTCTTCGGTTGTGGCCTAACCGTTGACAGCCGCAGTGCGTCCGTTGATCAGTTTTGATTTACTCGCGGTGACAAAGTCAGTCAAACATTTCTGAGTTGTCTTTATCCGTGATGAACTTGTATCGATGATCCAACGGGAAGCTGGCATCATCAGGTTTTGACAACAGGACCTGGAACGTGTTTGGTGGTCCAAAATGTGGACATCTTGTTGTTTTAGCAACGCATGCACTTGATCGTTCACCGACACCGCAAGAGCTTGTTGATTTTATATTATCACTTAGATACTGCACTTTAAAGTATACGAAATGCCTATTGACATTTACGTACGCTCAACAAACCGTCGAAGCTGTCCTAATGTGCATCTAACCAAGTTTGCCACATAAGCGGATTTGACTGAGTTTACCAGCCGAGTTGTTGTTCTTGACATTGACCCGAGAGATCTGGTGAATTTAGAAAAGAGAACTGGCAAACTTAAAACATCTAAAGTTAACATTAAAATATTGGCTTGAAGTTGTGGCGCGCCTAGGTGAAAAATCAATGAAATCGAGGGAATCAGACACTCTGGCGTGCCGGTTGCATATTAAAAAAAAAACTATGTTAACGATGCTGATGAAACAACAAAACTATTGGTGGATGAAAAGATCGCAGAGGTGCCTTCACCACCACCCGTAATAACTTCATGGAGATAGATTAGAGCGATAAGAATCAATGAAACATAGGACCAAATTTACGTCAAAACCTTAGCAATTGGTTTACTTGTTTGCCCTACTCGTGAAAATGGTTTTGATATACCTAATCATACGGGAGTCCAATCATAATTGTTTATCATAACCGGAAGTAAAGGTGCGTTTGATTGAACGGCAGTGTTAATAAAAGATCAGCGGCATTGGGGGGTGGGGTCTCCATATCGACAAACCAGTAAAGTTACATAATTTTCACATATACATTATCAACACCAATAGTCGATAGAGATGAAATTCATTTTAAAATTTTCAATATCTATCCGGAAGGATACTTAATCGTCTATTTGTAGACCAGCGTAGACTGCGTAAACGTTTGTCAGTTTGGTATTGCCTAGAGGACTCACGGTACTAATGATATGGAAGACAGGAAACCAGACACAAAAACGGGTGAAAATAAGAGTATTTTGGAGTTTTGTTGGCCAGGATTGGTTGATAATGAAAGTAAGATTTTTAGCAAAACAAATAATATTCTGAGACCTAATTCTAGCTGTAACTTAAAAAATAGAGACAATGTTTTCTTGATGGAATTTCAATCTTTTTACAGACTTAAGTTTGGAAAACTCATTAGCCAAATCAGCGCCGGACTCTATGTTGCGGAATTTAAAACACGTGTTTCATATATACGTATGGGTTTGATGATGAGCATTCAGAAATTTAAAGTTATTGATTTTTATTTTTTTATATCATGATGTTTCCATAGGATTACTATTGGAGCTGAATTAAGACCGTGAGTCCTACATGGAAGTGATCGATTTTGAAAAACACTGGGACTTATGAATCTTACATGTTCGCCTTTATTTTTATCAATAAGATTATGTGCCATTGTATTAATACGAAGGAGATTATAACAGGTCAAGAACAATGTCCGGCCATCATGGCTGATTTCGTGGAAAGAGGTCTCTGACGTTATCCAGAAACATCAGCCCACTCTGGTAAAAATTGTTCAGATCTAGAATTACCACAGCGAGAAGCAGACCAATCAAAATGACCACCGCGCTTGCTCCGATTGTCTGAGCACTTATTCGCTTGTCGTCTGCACTAGTTAATCCCCTAATGTATGTATTGGTGGATTTTCTGTCTATATGTAACTCTTCTTTAATTTTCTCGATGTTTTCTTTAATCTGTTGTTCTGTTGTGGCAAGGGACACTAACGACGTTTCAATACACTCACAGCTACATTTTGTTCCGAGGTTTTGCAGATATTCATAGGATGACTCTAGAACGAAAGTTGTTGCTATTGTAATTAGTGAACATTCGATCATTTTATGCGTCAAAGAAAGCTGCTGGGATGCAGGAAGAGACGCATAAGGCGTGTATTGAGCATGTAAGGTATTTGCGTCCGCTGTTATATCATATGATGGAGATAGTGATGAATACATCGGGCCAGAAAAGGCATCAGTCGAAATGGAATCAATAAGTCCCTGTCCCAATAAGGAATTTGTTTCCAAAAACACACTTGAAGATGTAGTGATCAAATAAGAATATCTCAAAGACTTATCGGTGGTGTATGCCTGGCTTGATGTATAGACTGATGTTGATTGCACAGAAGTGGATGCAGTACTTTCATCGGAAGGTGGCTTCACTGTTGGTGTATTCATCTCTGTTGAAGAATCCAATGGCAAGAGCGTTTTCTGCAGTGAAAAATAATATATTTTATCACCCAATACTTTATTATTTTTGTTTCTCTTTCTTTATATTTAAGTAAATGTCTTCCTGCGTTAGTTGGAGATCCTACCAGAGAACGAGTATTTAGTGATTAATGAAGAAAGAGGAATTGTAAATCCTCTGGCTCAAAAAGGTATATTATTGTAATCAATCTTACATCATTATAAAAGTAGTGAAAATGATTAGAAGATCATAGATACTTTGAGTTTAATAAACAAACATTCTGCAACTTTTAAGCATGTTAAGAATTAAAAAATTTCGATTAATGATTTACTTACGATGAAAATAATAGAAATTCGTTTAGTTTTGGGGTGCCTTACGGCACAGCAACACATGTAGGTTATTTAGTGCCAATGTAATAGGAGTAAAGTTCTTTCCCCAAGGACACACACCAGTAGCTGACCCAGGCTGGTCCGATGGTAGGATTCGTACCTGCTCCCTTTCGGCAGTGAGTCTTACACGCTAACCACTGAACCACGGCGTATTTCCATAAAATAAATTGACGGAAGCTGGACTTACAGGTACGGAGATGGCTCCAGACTGCGGACATGAAGGATATGTAAGATTGGCTGGTAGAGGCATGTCAGGTTTAACATTAACTGCCAAAAGAGTTGAAATGTCAATCACTAAGAAATGTTTGCAAAATTGTATATTAAATAGGCGATCATGCTTCTTTCCCAAAATAAAACTCAATTACAGAAATTAAAATGTTATAAATGTTTTACTATTGCAAAATATCATGACTTTAATCCCTTCATTTTAGTGAGAAATGAAATAGAAAAATAAAAATCAAGAAAATTGTCTTATGCATTAACTATTGTACTGTTAAACGTAAGGGTTCTCTCTCTCTCTCTCTCTCTCTCTCTCTCTCTCTCTCTCTCTCTCTCTCTCTCTCTCTCAAGAAAGAAAGAAAGAAAGAAAGAAAGAAAGAAAGAATCGAACAACTGCGTGATTCTGACTTGAGCCGGATGTTTTCCTCTATTTATAAGAACTTTATGACAACAGCAGCTGATAACTGAAAGGTTCGTGAACGCGCCAATAGTGCAAATAATTTCTCCCAATCATCCAATGACTACACATCACAGAACAAATTTCGCAGTTATATGGTTTTCTTTTCTTTTACATTTGTTTGATTATTCGTAAGACCTTTCGAGTCGAATATTAGTACTTAACTCAATACAATACAAAACACGATCCAAATACCGGATACAAAGAATTATTCCTCAAATTACTAAACATGTACACCTAAAATTATCCAGAAAATTCCCTGTGTTAAGAAATTAGAGAGGGTTCATTTTACGAAACTAATTTATGCTGTCATAAAGTGTCCTGAATATTATACATTATGACGTCTGCTCCTTTAAACTGACTTTATTCGGGCTGAGAAATATCTTCCCAACACCGACTCCTCCATAATGAACAAATGATCTCTAAAATGTAATACAACTATAAACGGAAACTCAAATTAAAATAGTGCATACATTAGGTTTACAGTATTATGTTGGCTTTGATGCAGGTAAGCTAATTAAAAAAAATATGACTATCCTTTTAATACACATCTCTAATTATCACAGTAGAACTGCTCACTATAATACACATCTCTAAATATCACAGTAGAACTGCTCACTATAATACACATCTCTAAATATCACAATAGAACTGCTCACTATAATACACATCTCTAA
>JAECUM010056124.1:0-24359 GCA_016617855.1 Megalonaias nervosa | reverse complement strand
CTCATTATTATTATTATTATTATTATTTCAAACCTGATCAAAAGTAAGATCCAAAATGTGGCTTCCATATGGGTAACAAGCTCAGCCAATCAGATGCAAGGTCACCAAATTAGCATGTGTTATCTGACTCATTGTCAAATTTGACTGCAATCTAATAATATCAAATATTACAAGTTTGATCAGAAATAGGGGCTCTCTAAGAGGGATAACAAGCACAAACAATCAGATGCAAGATCACTTTATTAGAATATGTAGAAGGTGCTCATTACTGAACTCATCAAAATTTGTGTGTGTGTGTGTTTGGGATTTCTAACATAGCTTTAACAATTTTTCAGTCATATCGCTATGATGTCTACTGTGTGACAATTTATAGTGATGGCTAGCATTGGGGTATCATGCCGCAGACATGAAGCATCATGTCCCACCCAGTCACATTATCCTGACACCAGGCCGACCAATCCTAACATTAATCTCTTAATGCTGAGCACCAAACGAGGCAGCTGCTCATCAAAATCTGAACAATATAGGATATCTCAATATCTTAATGATACAGCATATATTTTAAGATTAATCAAACTCTGAGCAGATATTCAGCTTCCAGAATGGTAACAAGCTTAGCCAATCAGATGTAAGATCACCTCACTAGTATGCAAGGGTCTTGTGACTTATAAAAGTCATATGAGATTTAAATTATATAAGTACACTATATACTCCAAGTCTGATAAAACTGGCTCAGAAATCTGCCCTCCAGAGTGAAAACAAGGCTACCAAACAGACACAAGATCACATTATTAGTATCTCATTGAATACTGAACTCTTAAACATCAAAGATTTTGATGATACTGTATAAAGTTTGATTGAAATCAAAAGGTATGATTGAAATCAGACCAGAACCTGGGAATCCAGAGTGGTAGCAATCAATTGCTGTCGAACAGATGATACTCAACATGTTGCATGATGGATGCAGTCATTCCATTGTTACATAACTCTATGGTCTTAAACTAAGTAACACAAAAAAGGCATGAAAACCAACAAGTTTTGTAAAATTGAAAATATAATTTATTTCCCTAAAATACAAAGTGAAAAATTAAAAATAACTTACAGTATGGTGAATGAAATCCTAAATAGTCCTAAATGTTCTACAAGTCCAGAAGTAACAAGTAATCCAAATGAGTTCCAGTGGCATTCCAAATAATGTTCACTATTATACTGATGTACCAATAGTCCTGATGAATTGGATGATATAATCCCAAAATGTTTTTAAATGAATTCACAGTAATTCCAAACAGCTATGATTCCAAGTAGTTTGAGTACTCTGTAATTCCAATGAATGACTGAATTAATTAAATGAAACATCTCAATCAAACACAACTAAAATGCTCCTCAAGACTGATATTAATATTTGGAATGTTTAATTCTCTGTAACTAAGATCTTACAGACAAATCTAAGATATAATACAGAGAGGGTCGCATATTGATTCTAGAATAATCTCAACTGTAAACAGGTTCAGGTGGTTTACACTAGCTAATCTGGAATTAGGTCAGCCTGGCCTTTCAAGAACTCATGTTCTGAAATTAAATCATGTGATGTTTAACTGGATTAATAGCACATTAATTAAATAACCCTTACAAATTATTAGCATGACAATTATACACATAATATAGATATACATAACATCATAAGCTCACTTGGTTTTATAGCAAGTAGAGCTAACAAGTCTTGCTGAATTATAGTATGTCTTTCCTCTATATGAGTTATGAGCTTAAACTAAATCTTAGTGTTGAAGCTACTGTGGTTGCCAATGCCCTTGACATCAAAATCAAAATGTCTCGATTTTATTTTTTTTAAACAAAAGACGAAACCACAAAATTAATTATTAACATTTATTTACAGGCTTGTTTCACTCATTTCTCCATTCTGAATTTTGGCCATCACTGAAGAAACATTCTCTTCGTATCAGACGCTTTAATATTCATTATATGTCATTTTAAGTTGTTGATATTAACTGAAAATATAGGCAAATATTACAACGCATCTTCAGTTGTTTATGTCTGTTTTTGTTTGTTTAAATGTGTGTCTGTTATGTTAGTCATTGGCTGAAAAAGCATATAGCTATTTTCTTCTAAAAAAATTGGAGAAATGATGTAAATATATTTATTTTGTGAAAATTGTTCAAATTTCCCTTTGGCCTTTTTTAGGTATAAAATATACCAAAATATTTTTTGTGACAGACAAATCAGATTAGCTGCAGGAGAGAGTGGGCTTTTTGTAACTTATGCTGCAGCTCATATTCATTGTTAAAAAGCAACAATTAAACTTTGAATGCAATATCAAGTTACTGAACTGCAATAATAAACAGATAAATGTGTAATGAATCTAATTATGTAAACCTTCCATGACATAGGTTTCATTATATGTAATTATGTATAAACACACTAGGGTTTGGAACAGTGTCCTGACAACTTTCTTCCCTTGTCATATTTTATACACAGAGGTCCCCACTCCAATCCACCACCAACACTTACCTTTATAACCCAAATTACTGTGTCAAAAGATCATAAAGTTTCTCCCCATCCACCACCAGAGTATCACCAAACTTATAACTGAAAACTGTTTTATTCATTGATTTTTTTCAAGTCTTCCCCCTCTTAATTTTTCATGAAGAATACATGTGTCTTGATAATGTATATGATAATTGAAAGTTATAATGTAAATTAAACAAGTAGCTTATATACTGTCTTATATTGCTACTGGCAAGGCTTCCTTTGAAAATTAGACCCTTGGACAAATATAAGTGTCATCATATTGATTTACAGTTGTCCTGTTCAAAGACTTGTGACACCCTTTGAGATTTGTATACTATAAAGACTGTTCCAACAATATGCAAGTCTCAAATGTGCTTGGGTATTTTGTCCTCACTTTTGTTTTCCCAAATTTAAGGTTTTTGGGGGATTTAAATGTCCTGAACCAGTTTTGCATCCCAAATCGAATTGTGAACATAATTTGTGCAGACTGTCCCATGTATTGTAGTTTTGGGAATTTTGTAATTTTGCATTCTTTTGGCATACTCTAATTTATAATGTCACAATCCAATGGATACAAGCAGTTTTTGAAAGCAGCGTTTTGTTTCCCATCATAAACTACATGTAGAAAGAGCTACTATGACACGATGATATTCTGAGTAACACCAACCACTGCACACATACAACACTTTTGTGTATGGGAAAATGTTGATAGCTAGATGCAATTCTCAATGAAACTTTTCCCATGATTGCAAACATACATCAGACAGGCTGGGGTGGGGTGGTGGGTGTTCTAAGAACAATTTACCTCCAGCATTTACCCAAAATATTACATTTCAAGAAAGTGCCCTGGGTAGCTATTATGTCAGATGTGGTACAATGGAAGAAAAAAAAATGTGTCATGTTAAAAAAAAATCTACATTTGCATTTTCAGTATAGAACAAAAATGATAAAATCTGGATATCTTATTTACAAGTACATGTATTTGTGTATTTAAAAAGGTGGATATCACATTTTTTAAATAGAGAAATCAGTGAAAAATAACACTCAAAAGTTTTATTTACATACACATGCAACCTGTAAAAAAATAATTCCTGGTGTAGTAAATTGTGCAAAATATTTAATTTATAAATATTTCATCACTGTACATTATTATATATTTGTGCTTCATTATTCTTGTACACTTTATTTTTAGAACATTTTTTTGTGATTCTAAGATCATTTTTAGAAGATGAGAGAAGAACAAATTATCTTATTCTTAATACAGAGCACCTTTATGAATGAACCTAGTCCATTCAGATTATATCTTATTAACCTCAACTACCAACTGACAAAATATAACGGTGGGTAATGCATGTTAAATGTTGTCCAAAATTTCACCACTCCGGTGGCCTAGTGGTTAGAGCGTCCGCCTTGGATGCTGAAGATTGTGGGTTCAAACCCGAGTCATACCAAAGACTTATAAAAATGGTACCAGCAGCTGTCTCGCTTGGTGCTCAGCATTAAGAGGTTAGTGTTTGGACTGGTCAGCCTGGTGTCAGGATAATGTGACTGAGTGGAACATGATGCTACATGTCTGTGGCATGATGCCCCAGTGCTGGACATCACTATAAAAACTGCCACACTGCAGACATCGTAGCAATATGACTCAAAATTGGTAAAGCTATGTTAAAAATTCGAAAACACACACACACACACACTTTCCTTTTTCAGCAATCTACTAATCATTATGTCATGCAACACCAAGACAGCAGCTCATGCATGTGATGTCACAAGGTACATGTACCTGTTTTAAATCTTTGTACAGCATTTTATTATAGAGATAAAACCATCCATGACTATTTATGTTGACTACATACTAGGACTTTTAGAGGGTAATATGAAGCTGGTCCTTTATCTCCATGACAACAACAGAAAATTTGGTCAACAGACATGTCAGCACAAAATTCTGTAAAAGTTATACAAAATAAAATATTACGTATATGTAATTTAATTACTTGTGTGTTAGTTTTAAATTTTTTATTCTATTTTTATTTCATTACATGTTATTGTAATAATAACTTTATTCACTGGATTTGACATTTTTCCGGAAAATTCAGTTCAGTTCTGTTTTGACCTGGTAAATAACCAATATTGCTACATTGTATTTTTAGCTGACCTAGTTCCTGACCTTGATTCAGAACTGGTAAACAACTTTTTTTTATTTTTCTCTAAAGTGAAAATCATTGGTCGTAATCAAGGTCATACTTGGCTTGCGTGTCAGTTCTATGTAAACAATTTTTAAAATTTTTTTATTGAATCTTATAGATTCGTTCAGTAGAATCAAATTCGTCCATGGCGTACATGACAGCCGACCTGTGGTGTTACTGCGCCGTTCGAATTAAGTGACCACGTGACCCCATCATGTGATCTAAGATTGCAGGTTAAAACTGATGTTTTATAGTGATTTAGTCAGTCGCAATTCATACCTTCAGAGCTCAAAGTTATTTCTGTTGTTGCCAGTTGAATTTTTTCTATTTTTCAGAATTAGTAATTAATTTCTCTGGAAAACATACATATAAGTGCTCTTCATCAGAATTCTTGGACAAAGACATTTATTGGAAATTATTCAGAATTCTAAAGCTGGAATATTAACTTTAGTGATTCAACAAGGAACTGTCGACAGGACAACACAAAACAAGTTATAGAAGATGTCATTGCCTTCCATCTTTGGAACTTTATCGGGATTCAAACTTTGATTTATTTAGAACTTTTTAGTGATAGGACTTATATTATTAATTCTAGGATTAATTTTGGATTAGATTCACAAACCGTAAGTCCTTTTTCATATTTTTACCTTGTTTTCTAGGGAAATGAATTATTTTGTTAAATTTTACAAAGCTTGTTGGCTTCACTCTTTTCTTTGTTACTTTTGTACGAGCCTAGACACATAACAAAAAGATAAAGGTAAACAATACATAACCCTTAAAATAGATACAAAAACAAAATTTCATTCATCACTTTCATTTCATAACAACATAGTCCCTTTGGACCTTTCCAACAACTGTATAGAGAATACTGAGCCTACTACATACAAAAAATGGACACATGCACATGCAAATAATACAAACTGTGTAATGTAACATATATACTTGCTTATAATACAAATCCAACTGCAAACTGCACAGACTCAGATCTGCTGTCACATAATGTGCCAGCAGATATGGTTCTGTGCAGTTTGTTAGGAGTGATCAGTAGAACAAACAACACAGACCCTAATTTGCAGCAACATTATGATATGGCAGATCAGGATCTTGATGTTTGCACTTTGACTCAACTTATAAGCAAGTATATACTGTACATGTACATGTACTAAAAATAAACATCAATTACTACAACTAGATTTGTATGCTCCCAAATGCACCATCCATGCCCAAAATGCAAAGAGACCGATGTTGTACTGTCTGACAAGAATTTCCAGGTAATGAAGAGAAGACCATTTCATTTTTTAATTGATAAGTGCTGAAACCATTTCTGATATTCTTGAGCCATAAGCCACTTAGCCACTGTGGCAGCCATATTGGATATAAGACTGGCATCATTTTCGTTTAGGAAATAGTAGACATTATTAGAATACTTTTGGTAAGAACTCCATGCCAATATGACCAGTGACACAGGAAGCGCACCAATATTATTTTCAAGATGGACACCACAGAAGCCATATTTGATTAAAGATTGGCAACACTTGCACATATGATTAACTATATAAGAAATTTATAGGTGCAAGCCAGGGTTGTTTGATTCAACTCAGATTATTTAAATCACTCCCAAAAATCATATAACTTTTTTTTTTTTAAATATGACGATAAACTACACTGATTTGTGACCTTAATCCTTGAACACAGCATTAGACTGTATTACATCCAAAATGTGAGTCTAAATAAACACAGGTTGGATCTGCTCAACTAATTGTACATGTGTTTGAACATTAAATTATCAACACATGTAAAATGTTAAATCTAATTTCTCAGTAAACTCATACAGGATGATAGGATATGCTAACTAATGTAATTATGCCTACAGTTTGAACATTTATTAGTGGCTTGTTCTCTGGAATAATGTTATTGACTGCCTACAATCCTGCCTGGAGAATCAGTCAATTTTTCTCAAGGTGTGTAAAGAGCATAGGGGCTGTATGAATACTGGAATTGCTGACAAGGCAAAAATGCTAAAAAGTATCTTCAATGAATAGTCCTGCATGCTAATCAGTGAACCACCTCTCCTTTTTACCATCTTATTCTCACAAGCTCCAATGGCCCAAGTTCCAATCCTTGAATTCTACCTGTGGTCTCTATCACCTGATCTATTGTATCACAGCTGACCTCCCCAGTCAGTTTCTACAACACAACACTCAGAATCCTCTGGATACAAGAATTATCAAAATTTAAAGTCACCCTTAAAATAGGCTTGCTGTCCTCAAACCACAAAATTATAGCAGTAGGTAGGTGGGTAGGTGTAAGTTTCTTTACTTTTGTTAGCCTCCTTCTCACTAAATATATTTTTGCAATTATAATGAGAAAGTTAAACGGACCTGTGGACAAAATTTCAGTTGCACAATTCAGATAGCTCAGACTGATGAAAGCTACAAAAAAAATCTTCATCATACAATAACCTTCCATTGATTTTTTTTAATGTGCATTTTAGGGATAATAAATTTGGGGTCGACAACATGCACAGTCCGTCAAGAACTGATACTACATACTGTTAATAATAGATACTGTATACACATTTTATTTCTGGAATTGCTGAAGACACACTGGGCTTCTGATGACTTTGCTTTTAATGAAATAAATCACATTATGTTATAACAATCCATCTGATGTTTTTTAAAGAAAAGGCATTATCATTTTTAACAGTGTATAATATGATAGTTTGTTGACTTGTATCTACTTCATAAATATGCTGCATAATATACTTATTCTTTAGAACAAAACAAAACTTTAATTTGATCTGAAACTAACTAAAAGTATGATTAGGCCAAAACAAAAAATATGTGTGTTTCCTATTGTTTCTTTTTTTAAACATTACATATATTTAATGTGACTTTTTGTTTTTAACTGTGGGGGAAAAAGTACTAGAGTCAGCTATGAGAAACAGTGATGGTTGGCCGACTGGAAACATATTTTCTGTTTGGCCTCAGTGCATTTTTATTCTGATAACATCCATGGGTAAAAGAGAATAATGACTGCAGCTCCTCTGTTTTCATTACAAAAGAACATAACATTTACCACTTGTACTACAACAACAGGCAACTTCTCTACAAAAAAAGAACAAAATAATACTACTAATTTTAGCTTCGACTATACACAAACCTATAAAATATTAATTTTTTAATCTGCTATAGATGGACAAATGAAGAAAAAAAAAAAATTACAAAAAGTTATAGGAATGATGAAAAACAGGTTAGAAAGGCCAGAAGTTTACATGTTAAAGATTCCTCAAAGTACTCAATAAATGATTTCCAATTCAACTGATTGGGGACCCAAAAAATATATTGTTTGCCCTGGACCCATTCATAACAATTTATCAAATATCTTTTGTTGCTTTAAAATATTATGCATAGTTAATAGAGGTAATGACTTATTTTAAATTTATTTTGTGAGATCTAATAATAATAATAATAATAAGGTGGTTCAATGTAAATGATGTCAAACAATCGGGCACTATATAAATAAAATCTTCAAAAAGAAAAGCAGTAATGTGTCATGCCTGCAGACAGGATCTTTTGGAACAGCTAAAATTTGGAACTCTGATCAAGAAAAATTCCTCAATCATCAACTGAAAGGGGCAGATGTTGGGATGAAACATTCAGCATTCAAAGATAGTACACACACTGTAACTGAGTCCATACATTTAAGTTAGTTACATGTAGGTCAAAATAATATGTATGCAGATATCATGCATGGGATATCAAACAAATTATACTCACCATCATTAAATGACTTATGGGCGAGTTTTTCTTGGTGAAGGGCCTTCTCAAGGCGCCTTCTATGTTCAAATTGAACTGGAAAACATTTGTCCTGCAGTAATTACAATGTAATCTCTTCCAACAACGGTTACAATAAATATTGTTTCTAAGGTCCAAAATGTGTAACTCATGAAAGTAAATTAAAATGAAGAAAATTGAAGTTTAATGGAAAAGGCTTCAATAAGTGCAACCTCTACCTTTCCTGTCAAGCCAAAGAAAACCGCAGATGTATCAGGTGCCAGATATAAATCTTGGTGTATTAGGGTCCTTGATTTCACCATTTTGGTGGAAACACCCCACAAAATTTACACGCAAAATAAAGGAATATCTTGTTAACTTAAATTTTAAACAAATGAATACATAGTTTTCATATGCACAGTGATGTTGCATTTTGTCACCTGATCCCATCACGCAATACATTCTTTTTCTTTAATGAAATTCAAAATGGCTGCCACTGTAACACCTCTGAGTCACTTTCACTGAAAAGGCCATGGGTGCACCCAATTAGAAAAGTCATGTAATTGTGCTTAGACACAAAGATGAAATTATAGCAATTTTTTTCCTAATTGGCCAAAATATCAAAACAAATCAACACTGTTGGTAGGAACAACCTTTCCTGGGGCAAAAATTTCTCTTCAGCATTTTTTTGTTGGCTTTTGATAATTGGGTTATGGACCCTCACTCATCAGAATTTGGGGATCCTGATGAAAAAAAAAAGGAGACCATTGATACACAGCTTTCAAATACTGGATATTGCAGATCCAGAATAAGTTATTAAGGTTTCAATGCATGTACAGATTTTAAACAATGGGGAGCTTCAAGGGCCAGAATTTTAGATTTTGGAGCTCAAAAAGGAATTACTGAGAGCACTGATTAGTCAGAAAGACGAGCAAATACATAAAACATCAATTCATTGCTTTTTTTCTTTGTAAAACTCTGAAAGCTGAAAGCCATGCAATCTTGTACAGCAAATTCACGATATCTATAACAAGCTATATGGCAACTCCACAACATAGACTCTGAACTGTCAACAGATCTCCTGATATGTTAAGGTACATATTGTACAAAAGTTAATTTTCCATTTGCGTTCATGATTTACTTTGGAGAAGCACAATTTAAAGCAGTCAATTTCAGGACAACTAAAATTAGACAGGACTGAGAACAATTATACAGTATATACCTCCCTATAAGTTGGGTCCACCTGCAAACCAATGAACCTGATCTGCCATTGCATACTGTGCCAGCAGGTCTGGGTATACATTGTTTTTTGGGGGTTTTTTTTCTTATTATTTCTTCACAGGACTGTATTCATTATAACCAAAGTCACACACAAGCTTCTCCCCTCCAATTATATGGTTGAAAAAAGAAACATGTCGTAACTGTCCCAAGCATATAATCAGTTCAGTGCAATATAGGTTTCCCAGGAATATAGGTTTTGCAATATGATTATGACATACTGCTCTTGGCTTGGAGTGATGCTGCTTTCCATGTATGCATCAGCAATTCAAATCCAAGGTCTACAGCAACTGAATACACAGGTGTTCTATTCTGACAAGATTAATACTAAAACAGTGAACTTTTAAAGGATTTAATGTCATCAATCAATAGAAGTGGGATTATACCTATCATTTGGACAAAAGATTCAGTTACACCAGTATATGATGGTTTTTGCCTATAAAAGAATGTTGGTATTCGTGAATCAACAAACTGTAAAATGTGTTTTAAGTCTTCAAAGTTAACTGCCTCAACATCCAGGTCTGTCATAAGCTGACCTGTTCTTTGCATGCATTTGTAGTCCCTGGTCCCTGCCAATTCTGATCAGTGATTGACAGCAATAATACAAACTTAAAAGGAGAGTTGGCTTATGTCTTTCTTGGGTTCAGGTGGGGTAATATTATACCGTATAGTACCAAAAGTCCCCCACAAGTGACTCACTCCACCTTCCACATATAATGTATTTGTATTTTCTCCCCAGATTATAGTAACCAGTGAGAACTAGTATACTGAAGACCAGAAATGTAATGTGTAGTAATCTGGTTATGAAGGCTGATACGTGTATGCAACAAACTGCAAATTGATTACCTTACTGTCATAATCTGGAGAGTTAAAGGCCAAATGCATGTGCTTTTATAAGACGTTATAAGGAATAAAGGGATCAAAGAAAGTTCATCATGGATTTCAAGACTTTTAATAAAAACTGCATCACCGTTGATTTTTTTTGTGTTGCTGAATTGTTCCTGAGTTGCATTTAAAGAAGACTATTTAAGGGAAGTTGATACATGCTTTAATTCATGTCAAAATGCCAAAAAAATAACTTTCTCCCAATGCAAAAATTTTTTTATTTTCCCACTGGCTCAGAAATATGAAAACTGAAATTCATCTTATGTCCAACATGGATTAAGTTGTTCACTGACAATGACAATATTGGAATGGGATAACACTATTCTCTCATGACTTGCGATGTCCATTATCAATGCAGCTCCTTTAAAAGTCAGTAACTCATTAATTTCAGTTTCTTTCTCTAAAATATTATTTACAGCATCATTTTTTCTATTTTGCAAATGATAACTATAAGACTGGTTAATTAGCATTTGTCCAGGTAAAATTTGGCCTCGTGTAACTTTTTCTGTTATAGCCAATATAGGGTACTAGTTGTGCAACTCTAGTGGAATTTATATTGATACAAAGATCAAAATAAATCAATTAATTAGTTGCGAATGGCAAGATATTCCTCCTGCATAGCAAAGTTGACATTCTCTAATGGATCAAGTCTTCATACTGTTGTTCTCCAGCACCTATCCTTAGCTATGCTCAAGGTATTTTGACATGTGGATTTTTAAAAAAAATAATGTCACGTTTGCTAAGCCCCAGCTATAAAGTCATGCATAAGCTATAATCTACCTGTCTTGGGAATATTACCATGGCCATGTGTTTGATGTCTACAGATTGCAGTGGGGCTAGTGTTGAACTCTTACACAAGGTTACATGACCAGCCGAAGACCGGAAACTTGAATTGGCAAAGGCTACAGATCGCACAACTCAACAAAGGCTTGCAGTTATCACACCTATGTGTTAAAGATTAGTCCAAAGATTAAAAGGAAGTCCACTTATTCTTATCCGTCCCCACATTAACAGCGAGAGGGACATTGTCTACTAAGTTTGATTGGATCGGTTCACAGCGATATCCAATTAGAATTGAGATAGAGGGTGTGATTTCAATTCAGACCTGAATGATACTTTCAGGACTTGTAAAAGAAAATGTAGCATTCGCCTGAAAGGATTGCAGATCAATAGGGTTTACTCTGAGAGAAGCCACTCATAATTTGGTGGCAAAACTTTGAGGTAGATTCTAAGGAAAGACAAAGCTTCAAAAGGAAGCTTTTTAGGGGACAGAGAACTTCCGGTTCCATTGGGTCCTGAGTCTTCAAGAGTTGGAGATGGAATTGATACTGTAGCTGAGACAGTCAAAGTTGGCAGAAGAGTAGCCGTGGTAGAGAAAGTGGAGGAGGAGAAGGAGTCTGGAGAAAAGTCTCGGAGGAAGAGGAGAAGGAATTGGGAGAAATAGTAGAGAGAAGGATACACCAGATGAGCAGAAATACAAGGACAGGTGGAAATCACTCTCATACTACTAATCAAGTGATGCAATAGGCTTATTAAAGGGTCGAGCAGAAGGTTTGCAATTGGAAATTTGAGTCATTTCATTATTGAATTGTTATTAAATTGTTATTCATTGAATGTCAACCTTTTTTGTATATTTAACCATCTAACCA
This sequence comes from Megalonaias nervosa, assembly GCA_016617855.1. NCBI lineage: Eukaryota > Metazoa > Mollusca > Bivalvia > Unionida > Unionidae > Megalonaias > Megalonaias nervosa. The sequence continues at coordinate 12,059 of JAECUM010056124.1, read as the reverse complement.
CTGGCATTGCTGGCTAAGGGCTCGGAGCTTTACATCTATCTTCCACTAAATTTAACTTCCAACAAAAAAGAGCCTGGGTGGGACTTCTATAATAGTTTAAATAAAACAATGGGAGCACCCCACCCCAACCATAACAATCGCCACAAGTAATATGAACTTCTTTTGTATTTACCAGGGTCTAAATATGACATATTTATATTTTTTTCCCCCAAAACCATAAGATATTATGCCAGGAACTGATCCAAACTTAAAAATAGCATGTAGTCAGAATTTCTGACATTTGGGGATAGCAATTTTCTTGTCAACAAAGGGGAATTTGCAAACATATCAAAAATATAAACATATTTTAAATATTACCTTAAAATAAATGTTTCGATATTCCTAAATTTCTTGAAGTGAATAAAAATGACAGTGAAAATGTATGTCCCCATGTTTTTAATTTATACTGTAACTTGAGGTAACTTGTCCCTCAACTGTATATTAGAATTCACCTCACTTTTACTTACTATGAACTAAAAGCACAATCCAGGTAAATCATAGAATGTAAATTCATTGTTTCAACGGCATGTGTTCTTGTACCTGAAAACTGAGTAGTAACGTCAAGACAATACTTAACAACACTCCTCAAGTATGAGGTTAATCCATCTTTGTAAGTCCATAGTTTGTCAATAACAATTGCCAAAGGATCAGCCCATAAGTTTATACCTCTTATGCTGCCAAACAGATCTATTAAAATTACATATCTGTTGATTTAAAATTATGAAATTGTTATATGGTGTGCTAATTTTGGTAAAAAATTTGACATACTTTTGCAGTGTAAAATATATTCAAGATTTAAGCATGATCTTACTAATCTACTACTTCTGTCATGCTTACAATATATTTTCAGTTTGGATTAAAGCCTTACCCACTTAATTCAAAACTCAATTTCACACAAAGCACATTGGTTAAAATTTTCAAAATATCTCAAAAAAGGGTAAAACTCTTATTCTATTTGTTGCTGAACGCATATCTGGCCCAAGAAGAATTAAAACATTTTGTTGTTCCATTACATGAAAATGTGTGATAAAATTATAACAAGTCCATATACACAAGATTTCACTTATTTGCTTTACATAAAAACCAATAATTTATTGTTATTTAAGAAGTTATTAAGCAAGTACAAGATATGCTGCAAAGAAGACCCATTTTGGATTCCCGGTCCAATGTTATTTTCTGAAAGTCGCTTAAAATGATCCCCTCTGCTACTGTCATGGCAGAAAAAAAAAGGCTGAGAACAACTTATTGATCCAGGACTAGCTGAAGTTCATTTCTCATACAGATAAGGAGCCATTTCAATATCTGTCTGGTTTAGGCAGTGCATTGTTTCCATTAATCTGAGTTTTCGCTCACCTTTCCCATTTTTGATATTTGGACATTTACATTGTGGTGTGGGGTCAGAGTCAATTGCCTATCAAAAAGTTGAAATTCACTGAAACTATGTGGTAGCAGCTTAAGGTAGCCAATTACCAGCTGGCTTAGCAAACTTAAAACTAATGTTACATTTAGTCATACCTGCATGAAATCTATATGAAAATTATTTATTTTCTAAGAAATAGCAAGTATTATAATTGTTCTGTCTTTATTCCATTGACAGATTAGACAAAACTATAGCATTGATGAATTTGACCTGGTGCTCACCATTTGCATTGCTAATCACATGACCCGCACAAATCTTGCAACATAAATTCCCATGACACCACAGGTCCAATAGTCACATGATATCAACAATAAATCCGTTTCTGATGTTGTTAAAAAACTTGAAAATATCAAATGAAAATCACAGTTTGTAAAAGAACGAAATGACACATAATTCTCAGCATATTTATTCCTAGAATAATGTTCAGAAACCTGTCTATCACAACAACCTTGACAAATCCAGATTCATCCAACACACATCAGAGAGGCAGTCACATTATACAACAAAGCCATCACTGACATATACTCTGTTATTGATGAATCTGACTTTCTCCAAGTTGCTGTGATGAGTTTTTTTATATTTATTGTGTGCAGAATAAATATAATAAATATCTGAACATTGGAAAGGGGTTTATTGTTTATATCACATGACTAGTGGACCTCTGATGTCATGGGCATGTAGGCTGTGAGATTTGTGTGGTCATGTGACTTGTAATGTAAAAATGGTGAGCACCAAGTCAAAATTCATCAATGCTGTAGTTTCATCTCATCTGTCAGCAGAATAAAGACAGAATGATTATAATACTTGCAATTTCTAAGAAAATAAATCATTTTCCCATTGATTTCATCCAGGTAAGACTTGATGTAACACTGTTTAAGTTTGTTAGGCACGCTGGTAAATGTCTACCGTAACCTGCCACCGCATGATGTCTACGAATTTCAACTTTTTGACAGGCAATTGACTCTGAGCCTACACCCCAACATAAATGTACAATTATCAAAAATAGGGTGGAAAGGGTCACAGCAAACTCGAATTGTTTCCCTAAAACCACAAAGAAATTTCAGTGACAGTACATGATGCCAACATTTCACCCAATTGCTTGTTGCAAATGCACACAACTTCACCTCATACCTGTCCAGCTTTCAGAAGTACAACTGTAGAGTGGCACCTTAATTCCCTTACACTTAAATGTCGAGGGAAGGAGCTCTCATTTTCAGCATGATTTTCCGAAGTTGAATCAAAGACTCAGCACAGCCTTCGTGTAACCTGTTTTCGATTTAAAACATGTATCATGCAATCTCTCTTGTAAGAAATATATACACATAAGCTTATGCGCAAACAGAAAGCACCTGATATCGCTTAATTTTACCTACTACTCTTTTATGCATACCTTGTAACTGGGCAGACACCGATTCATGTTCTCTGCGATACCTTTCTGCACTGCGTTCTGTATCTTTCAAACGTCCCGATACGTCATTAAATAAGTAAACAAAATAAACTGCAAGCAGAAGGACTATTGCAACTGCAATAATCTTAATGATGGAGCCGTTTCTTCGAGTCATGCTTTAGTTTGTTTTTCTCTGTGAATGCGTACAGTGTTACTTTCGCGAATATCAGGTACCTGCCAACTCACAAGTATCCCGTCAAAACAATATGGCGACGTGTCAGGAGACTGGTACATAACCATGGTCTAATCACTAACATACATGATTTGTAAAATAGTAAAACCATTCAAATCAAATTACACGATTGAGAACCATTCACAGTCTGTTACAGTGACCTTTGTTTCAATCTTCTAGCTATAGATTGAAATAATATATTAGCCATGAGAGTCAGGGTAACCAGTCTAGTCTGACTGGTAACCAGTCGTTACTTTGCCATGATAAGAAGACGAAAGCAGACGATTCCTTCACGGTCTGTAATGATCGCATTGATACTTATGAGTTAAAGCTCAGAACGAGGTACTTGTAGGTGTTAAAATAATAATTAATCAGTACCGGGTCAGCTTAACATCTGTATAAATAGCACAAATGTGACAAACTTTGTAAACTCTGCATGAGAAAACAAATGAAGACCATACGCCTCACGGTAGGTTATCTTCCCTTGGTTGGATAATAGCAATGCCGCTGCAATCAATTTGTTGGGAAAGGCCGCCCAGAATAAAAATAAACAACATTTTTGCTAACTTTGTAACATTTAACTTAGACTGTATCCAAAATTCAAGATTTGGAGGGTCTAAAACTCGTAATTTGTATGAATGAAAGCTTTTGAATGGTACAAATTTTGACTTGTAGCCTGGAACGCTGTCGGACCAGTGACGGCCAATCTCATTTTTTACGTAAACGCGCGCGTTACGTCACTTCCGATTGGTAACTTTTAGAAGAAGAAAAGAAATAGACGCTGAAAAAATAATAATGCTCCAAATTCAACAGGTAAGCTTGAAAAAATAAAAAAATTGAACCCTATTCCTTGTGTATATTTCCTGTCATGGGGGGGGTCATGACCTTTGACACGGATCGTCTATCTATGATGTTTTGCAGTTGTCACATCGAAAGGTATATCATTTGTCCACCTGCACAAACATAAAAAATAAATATCTTTCCTTCAGTCATGCCATATCCTGAAATAAACAATGCCACTTGTATCTTTTGTATCTTATAAATTCTAATATCACGTACTGTCGTGTTTTCTGCCTCTGTAACATGGTATCCACTGTACTAATTGCATCATTTTCTGTGCTATAGTCTTTTTCATTATTTGATGCTGAGTATTGTCCCTTTTCAAAACCTAAATTATACCTGTTTGAGTTTTTCCCCTTGCACATACTATGCCCAAATGACAATGGTACTCAATCAGTTAATTTAGCAAATTTTACTGAAATATTTTTTTGCAAATTCGCAGATATGTATTCACATCCAAACAATTTATATCCAAGTAACACTGTGGATAAACTTGCACAGAATAAATCTGTTTTCCTGTTATGTATGCAGTTTAAAATATTGCAGTTTATACACAAATGTCTAATATTTATTTATGGTACAAACAAAGTGGAAATAATCAGTCAAAGAATGCCAGTGTTATTCTTCTTAGCATCCATTGAGTCATTTATGATAAGCAGTGTACTTTTAATGTTCAACATCATACGCTAATAAATAAAATAAGACACACCTATATTTGAAGATTTGAAATGAAGTGTAATCTCACACACATATGCTATTTTTCTTTCCATCCAAAAACAGAATGCAAAAAAGGCAGAATTATGAATTGGATGAGCTTGAGGCTGCTATTTGTGAAGTCAGGAGAGGCAGATTGACAGTAACTCAAGCTTCCCGGGATTTTGGGATCCCTCGGAAAACTATTGACAACCATGTTAGAGGTGTATATAACAACCATAACTTTGGGCCTCAGAGGATGATAACTGAGGAAGAGGAGACTGCATTGGTCCACTACTTGGAATATATGACCCAACAAGGCTTTCCAATGTCTCAGATGATAGTCAGGCAGTATGTTATATCATTAGTTAGGAAAAGTGGACGCGAGACCTTGTTCAATCTAAACAGAGGTCCATCTGAATGGTGGTTCCGAACATTTTTTGAGAGACACAGAGAACTCACTGAGAAAGAGCCAGAAAGACAAGATCATTCCAGATCCAGAATGGCAAATCAGAATGTGATGGATCAATACTTCACACTTCTAAGGAATACTGTGGACAGACTGGGTTTAAAAGATAAACTACACTGCATATTCAATGCAGATGAGAGAGGTTGGAGCGGTAAGGAAAAGGCACATCAGAGAGTAATAGGCATAAGAGGACAACATGCCTACCAACAAGTTGTGTCATCAGCTGGTCATACAAAGCCCATTTATGTATTTGTGCTGATGGTAGGATTCTGCCAACCTTTCTGATTTTTGAAAAATCATTTCCTCACACCACCTACAGGGATGCTGTACCCAACAATTGGCACTTTGCTTATAGTGAGTCTGGATACATGGATTCAATACTGTTTCTGGCCTGGTTCAAGGATCTGTTTCTTCCAAACTGTGGTAAAGAAAGGCCATTTCTACTTGTATATGATAATCATGATAGTCACATCAACTTGCAATTGGTAAAGGTTACACGTGATAACAACGTTGAACTGCTTGGTCTACCTCCACATACAACACACATCTTACAGCCCCTTGATGTTGGCATTAATGGTCCACTGAAACATAAATTTAGCACATTGGCAACTAACCTTGGCTTTATTCACAAAAATCAAGTCTTGAATAAGGCCAAATTTCCTGTGGTTTTAAGTCATGCAATTGATCAGTTGTGTTCACCAGCAAGAATTAAGGAAGCGTTCAGAAAAACAGGAATGTACCCAGTCAATCCAGATGCTATTGACAAAACAGCTGATAAAATCACACTTTGCCAAGTCAGCATCTGAAAATCTTCCATCCACTTCAGCCACAAAATTAACTCAGCCTAAGGTTGTGGGTACAATAACCACATGTGCTACATGTGGTTCTTTCCTTGGTGGTAACCCTCTAGTGAAAGAAGGCCTGATTCCACCATCACTATCTGACATATTTCCTCCAGTACGAGCCAAACCCCTGGCAGCCAAAAGGAAGCTCGTTACAGAAGCCAGGGTCATAACAACAGATGATTTTTGTAATAAGTTAGAAGAGAAGGATGAAGAGGAGAAAAGGAGAAAGCTTGAAGTTGAGAGAAGAAAAGAGGAAAGAGAGAAAAGGAAGAAGGAAAAAGAAACAGAAAAGGCAAAGAAATCAAAATTGAAAGAAACAAGGAGAAAGGTACAGGAGTTAAGAAACAACATGAGAAATAACAATGTTTGCAGAAAATGTAAGCAAGAGGAGCCAGTACTGTCAGACATGAAAGATGAAGGTATTCTCTGGATAGAATGTGACAATTGTAGCATATGGTACCATCAGGTATGTGTGGGCATTGATGGTCCTGATGATGCTGTTGAATCCTACTTTATCTGTGAAAACTGTGCTGTATAAAAATATAAGTGATAAATATATATTAATTATTAATTGTAATTAAACTTGATATTTGTGAATAAAATATATTTCTTCAGAAATAATTTGAATATAATAAAGATGAAGGGCAACACGACTGCAGGTTAATAAATTTGCATTCTGAAAGCAGATAAAGCATCATGCTGAATTAATTTTTATCATATAACAGAAAAGACTTGTCAAATGCTGTTGTAAATGTCCATGTAATGTTTCATGTTTCAGATGCAGCTGTCATAAATTGAATTTTGTTAATATTTGCCTAGCAATGTTTGTACCTGACTTGTTGATTATGTTGATGGTTTTCAGTTTTTTCTTTTCTTGAAAATTATTGCTTATCCAAGATATAATTTGACTTGTTTTAATTTTTGTTACTTGTTAGTAATTAGGGAAAGAAAGGAATAATTTCATCATGAAATAAATATTGAAGCATGAAATAGCATGTATTAACTCAAAAAGCAATAATAATAATAATAAAACTATTATTGCTATTATGTGGGTGTCTAGCCTCATAAATATCTCAAAAGACTCCTAAAAAGTCCCATAAGAGATTATATTACTTAAATGTGAAATAATAATATCTTATTGTTAAAAAAATTAGTGTTACTGAAGGATGGGAATGATCACCTACGGGATTTTGTTATCAATGGTTGAATACACAGTGGTGATCTAAGATCTGGTTAATTTGTTTTCATGGAACGTCTCATTTCGTGAGCAAAAACTTACATACCCCCTGCATACCCTCTTTACCAAAATGTGTCGCGGTCTAACGTGCATGCGCAATGACCGTATTGCGCTATTTTGAAAGATAATTGTAAATGCTCTGAGATAACCTGTTTATGTGCAATTTTAAATTATAGTTTGTTAAATCATAAAGTGAGAAAGTAAGTAACAGTTATATTTACCCAAATTTGCTAGAAATTTATGATATGTACGAATATATTCACTAGAAATAGCATTGGCCGTTACTGGTCCTGAGTGTGATGCCGTAGGCTGAATTTGATAGCAATATATTATACCTGTTACTAAGTTAATATTATAGTGTATTTCAAATTTTAACTACGTTTTAGGTTCATAATATGGCCAGGTTGTCGTAAGAAATGGATTTCATATCGGTATTTTGAAGACTGAACGGATTAAAAACATAGTAAAAATTGGCCATCACTGGTCCGACGCCAGTACTGTACTGTATTGTTATCGGTACATATTAAAACCCTTCTGTTATTGCTGCATTTTACAAAATTGTCAAACTTCTCAGACTTTCCCTCTATCTATTCCTAAAAAATCATTGTTAATCTAATCGCGTAAATGTAAATGAATCTGCCTATGGCGGCTGACCCTCATTACCATACCATGGGGGAATAACTCTTATCTTGTTGCGGTATTTGCCTACACCTGCCATACTCCAATATTTTTCTTTTTGCATCAGATTTGCATTACATGATTAAAAGTTGTTATACTGGCACAAAAAGAATAAAAAATTGTCAAGTGTAAAGAAGAAATAATAATTTAATTACTCAAAATAGGAGTATACAATACTGTTACTTCCCCTTAGCTATGATTTCCCACCTATAGAGGACGCCAACCGGAATAACGTACATTTATCCCACAAGACAATGTACATGCTTCTTGTCAATAAATAAAACACTATAAACTATGGATAGATAACATTTAGGTGAAACTTGAAAACTAATTTACTGTTCAGCCTTATATTGATGTGCGTGCACGATGCACTAGATGTGTCACTTTCAAAACTGTTCCATTGTTTCAATTTATTTTCAAAATTCATGTTAATACAGGTAAAAGGAACCAATGTTGGCTTCCATTTGTCAGCCGACTTTGTAAAAAAACAAAAATCAATACACTTAAGAGAATCCAAAGGAGCCAAAGCTGGCTTCCTTATGTCAGCCGACTTCATTAAAAATAAAAATCGGTGCACTTAAAAGAATCCAAAGTTAGTTTCAGGGTTTGGCTTGCTTTGTAATAAAACAACATTTGTATTTGATATCCTTTCGGTACGTTTAAGCAATGAGTTTATTGCTCGCTGCCAGTTGTGTTTATTCATCTCCCGGCTTGTACTTGTTTGCCATATGTAATCATAATTGATACTGTTATGTATATGTAATTTAATTACTTGTGTGTTACTTTAAATTCTTTTTTATTTTAATTTTGTTTCATTACATTTTATTGTAATGATAATTTTCATTGGATTTGAGTCTCTTTTCGGAAAATAGGCTTGACCCAATTAGATTATAACAGTTACTTCAGCACTATTTTTAGCTCACCCTGGTTTGTAGATTTTGTAAACATCGAGTGGAAACGATTGGCTATTACCAAGGTCATTTTCTGATTGCTTGATAGCTCTAATTTGTGAACAACTTTTTTCATTGAATTTTATAGTAAGATTCGTTACGGCATACGTGTCTATCAGCTGTGTGCTTTTATTGCGTTGTTCCATCTGGGTGACCACGTGAGCCACCATGTGATCTAAAATTGGGGTTTTAATACGCATTCTCAGAATTTTTTATTCAGTCGTATCTTTACACCTTGAGGGTACAAGGTTTTCTATTGTTGATGTCAGATTGGTTTGAAGTTCATTTATTTTTTGGAATTTAATAATTCATTCTCTAGAAAACTACACAAGTGCTTCATATTTATAAAAGTTCTGGGAGAAAGATATTCAGTGGAAATTTATTCTGGAATTCTAAACAGAAACATTATAAACTGATTCAATCGAGGATCTGTTACTATCAGTACAACGACCTCATCTGACGTTATCGCCTCCATATTGGAACGTCATCGAGATTCAAAACTAGATTCAATTAGAACTGTTTAGTGATAGGACTTGTATTTTTCAACTTTAGGATTAAATTTTGGATTATATTCACAAACTGTTAAGTCCTATTTCCTATTTTTCACTGTTTTCTAGGGAAATAAATTTTTTTGTTACAATTTACAAAGCTTGATGACTTCACTCTTTTCTTTTCTTACATTTGTACGAGCCTACACGTAACAATACAAATGGACATTGATGTTTACAGGGTAAATAGTATACACAGCAATAACTTGCTTTAATAATACTTTTGTGGCTCATGCTAGCGAAAAGATTATATTTTCAGATAATGATTTTTATTTCGATATGCTGTCTTATTGTTAACCTGGATACAATACAATAATTTTGCATCTTATAATGTATCATGCATGAATGGCAGGTGCCTTTGAGCAATTGGGTGATATTCCCATCTCTTGTTATCTGACTTAAGCAATACACTACAGTAAGGATGCATACACCAGCCAGTATATATGTGTCTATATATATATCTATATCTATATATATATATATATATATATATATATATATATATATATATACATACATACATGTACATATATATATGACTGATTCTACAGACTTGTACACCTATAAATGATAAATGTCCCAGAGTAATACCTCATATTTCTTTTTTTAAACCCTTTTGAGTTCATATTGGTTATAATAATGCAAAATAAAGAGTTTTATCAAAGTCTACACTCTGCACATTCAAAAAAGTATTATGATTTTTTATGAAAAAATTGATTTATGAAATTGAAAAATTGATTTCTCAAATTGAAAAAATTGAAAAAAAAGCTTTCTCTTTATGAAATATTAATATTTTATATCTGCAGTAACATTACTGTACTGTAATCTTTATTTGATATATTTTACTTATGCTCTTTCTATCCCTTTTCTCATGCGCCAGCTTTCTATGGGATTTAGGAGGTCCAGACTTCTTGGGTAATGGAAGGGATTTTTTCTTATACTTGACAGTCTCTGGGAAAATTGTAGGCACTGCTGTCTTTAACAAATTCAGTTTCATTTGTACACCAATGGATTTCATTACCAGAGGAGGGTGTGAAAAGCAACTGTCCTCAAAATGCCGTATGCACAATTGGGATGTTGCTGTTGGCATAAATGGTAGCAGCAGAGAGGGTGGACCCTACAACTTTTTAGAGACCTTATTTTTGAAAATTAAGGGTTCCTACGAAGGCTGAAAAAAAAGTTTTTGCCTTAATAGTAAAAACTTCTCTAATTGACCAGATTTTTTCTGATTTTTTCACAATCTTGTCACTACGCGTATGTCGTCCACCCTCTCTGCTGCTATGGTTTTTATCCAAAAATTGTATCAAGTCCGTTACGATATCTTGACCTCGGATCATGTAAATTTATTGCTACAAAACCAAAGGGAGCAGCTTGTGCTTTTGAAAAGAAATTTTTTAATTTGTTCATGTCCATGTCCCCAGAACACCAAGTATAATAAATATTTTGCAGCGTATGATTATCAACTCCGTTGAACACAACTAAAATGTTACAGTTATCCCTGATCACTTTTGGAATTTGTGTATAACGCTGTGTAACATAAATCACGTCTGTGTTTTTATGTCTACCTCGAGAAAATAATCTAGCTGGATTTGATAGTTTGTCCAGCATAACATCATCATACACTACTAAATTATTAATGAATCCATCCAGATCATCTACTGATGGTGCTTCATCAATATCAGTAATAAAGTCTATGACTTCACTGTCTTCATGCAACAATTTTGCGTTTTCATTAAAATCTTTAAGTACTTCGTAACATCGCTGATCATCTACAGATGGCGCTATCAAATACAATTTATCCCACTTCAGCCATCTCATTATTAGATTGAGCAATAATTGCGTCTTCCCACTTCCGGACGGACCTATTATAATCATTCTGATAGAATTTGGTAACGCTGGATGGTGCTTTACTGGCTCTTGTTTTCGTGTCACAGAAAAGTCAATTATATCCATATAATAAATAATATGAGTCTATATTGTGTTCGATGCAGAGCACCTACACATACTGCTGAATTAACGACAATAACAACAAAAAATAAAAGACGAGCACTTACAGGTAAGTGTGTGAAATGTGGCACCAAGAAATATAAATTTATTTCAGCAAAGACAGGTGGGGATATTGCTGTTTCGTTAGGAAAATTACCAGGAACTCCATGGGCTAAATACCCCGGTGAGAAACATTTACCCGGATATAATTATTGTGGTCCAGGAACTCGTCTCGATATCCGACTTGACGAACGAGATCAGCCAAAACCCGGAGAGTATCCAGTAAATAAGATTGATCAAGCATGTCACATTCATGATGTTGCTTATAAAAGTAAAGATTTGCAACAACGACATCTCGCAGATGTGAAATTGATTCACGTGTTAAATTCTATACCTAATAAATCTCTCAGAGAATCTCTCGCTAGCTTTCTAGTAAAAACCGCTATGAAAGGTAAACTAGTGCTAGGAGCTGGTAATTAATTATATAACTATCATAATGGAATCTGTTTATTATTCCCCGAGAGGATTCTGGAGAGGTAAAGCAGCGATTAGTAAACTCGCCGAAGCAGCAAAAGTTTCACGTGATGTCGCTGCATCATGGTTAGCATGACAGGCAATATGGCAAATCTTCCTAAGTCCACCTAAAAAAATTCATTAAGCGCATTTTGATGTTAGCGTTCCTAATGAAGTTGATCAAGCAGATATTTTGTTTTTACCACACGATACCATTAAAAC